>JAHHUM010001753.1:630468-872514 GCA_036173005.1 Crenichthys baileyi
AAGGGGGTTTTGTTCGTCAGACTGAAAGAGTGAGGATTTGCTCCCGCAAACACAAAACGAGCACCGTTTGCCAGTTATGAAAAAGTTGTTTCGTCAGACTGAAAGAGTGAGGATTTGCTCCGCAAACACAAAAGAGCACGTTTGCGCTGTTACTGAAAAGTTGGTTCGTCAGACTGAAAGAGTGAGGATTTGCTCCCGCAAACAAAAACGAGCACCGTTTCCGCAGATAGTGAAAAAGTTGCTTCGTCAGACTGAAAGAGTGAGGATTTGCTCCCGCAAACACAAAACGAGCACCGTTTGCACTGTTACTGAAAAAGTTGCTTCGTCAGACTGAAAGAGTGAGGATTTGCTCCCGCAAACACAAAACGAGCACCGTTTGCGCAGTTAGTGAAAAAGTTGCTTTGTCAGACTGAAAGAGTGAGGATTTGCTCCCGCAAACACAAACGAGCACCGTTTCCACAGTTAGTGAAAAAGTTGCTTCGTCAGACTGAAAGAGTGAGGATTTGCTCCCGCAAACACAAAAAGAGCACCGTTTGCGCAGTTAGTGAAAAAGTTGCTTCGTCAGACTGAAAGAGTGAGGATTTGCTCCCGCAAACACAAAACGAGCACCGTTTCCCCAGTTAGTGAAAAAGTTGCTTCGTCAGACTGAAAGAGTGAGGATTTGCTCCCGTAAACACAAAACGAGCACCGTTTGCGCAGTTAGTGAAAAAGTTGCTTCGTCAGACTGAAAGAGTGAGGATTTGCTCCCGCAAACACAAAACGAGCACCGTTTCCTCAGTTAGTGAAAAAGTTGCTTCGTCAGACTGAAAGAGTGAGGATTTGCTCCCGTAAAGACAAAATGAGCACCGTTTGCGCAGTTAGTGAAAAAGTTGTTTCGTCAGACTGAAAGAGTGAGGATTTGCTTCCGCAAACACAAAACGAGCACCGTTTGCGCAGTTAGTGAAAAAGTTGCTTCGTCAGACTGAAAGAGTGAGGATTGCTTCCCGCAAACATAAAAGGCACCGTTTGCCCTGGTTTACTGAGAAAAACCGGTATCGGTCAGACTGAAAAGTGAGGGATTTGCTCCCGAAAATACAAAACGAGCACCAGTTTGTGCAGATAGTGAAAAAGTTGAATCGTCAGACTAAAAGAGTGAGGATTTGTCTCCCGCAAACCAAAACGAGCACCGTTTGCGCAGTTACTGAAAAAGTTGCTTCATCAGACTGAAAGAGTGAGGATTTGCTACCGCAAACACAAAAACGAGCACCGTTTGCGCTGTTACTGAAAAGTTGCTTCGTCAGACTGAAAAGAGTGAGGATTTGCTCCCGCAAACACAAAACGAGCAACCGTTTGCTGCTGTTTACTGAAAAAGTTGCTTCGTCAGACTGAAAGAGTGAGGATTTGCCTCCGCGCAAACACAAAAAAACGAGCACGCGTTTTGCGCTGTTACTGAAACAAGTTGCTTCGTCAGACTGAAAGAGTGAGGATTTGCCTCCGCAAATACAAACTATGCAACCGTTTGCGCAGATTATTGAAAAATTTGCATTAATCAGAATTTGGAAGAGTGAGGATTTTTCTCCGGCAAACTACAAAGCGAGCACCGTTGCTTGGTACTAAAAAGTTGAATCGTCAGACTGAAAGAGTGAGGATTTGCTCCCGCAACACAAAACGAGCACCGTTTGCGCTGTTACTGAAAAGTTGCTTCGTCAGACTGAAAGAGTGAGGATTTGCTCCCGGCAAACACAAAACGAGCACCGTTTGCCTGTTACTGAAAAAGTTGCTTCGTCAGACTGAAAGAGTGAGGATTTGCTCCGTAAGACACAAAAACGAGCACCGTTTGCGCATTGTGAAAAAGTTGCTTCATCAGACTGAAAGAGTGAGGGGATTTTTTCTCCCGCACACAAAAACGAGCACCGTTTCCTCAATTAGTTAAAAGTTGCTTATCGTCAGACTGAAAGAGTGAGTATTTGCTCCCGTAAAGACAAAATGAGGCACCGGTTGCGCACGTTAGTGAAAAAGTTTGTTTCGTCCAGACTGAAAAGAGTGAGGATTTGCTTCCGCAAACACAAAATGAGCACCGTTTTCCGCATTAGTAAAAAGTTTGCTTCGTCAGACTGAAAGAGTGAGGATTTGCCCCGTAAACACAAAACGAGCACCAGTTTCCGCAGATAGTGAAAAGTGTTCGTCAGACTGAAAGAGTGAGGATTTGCTTCCCGCAAACGACAAAACGACCCCGTTTGCACTGTTACTGAAAAGTTGTTCGTCAGACTGAAAGAGTGAGGATTTGCTCGCCGCAAACCACAAAAACGAGCACCCTCTTTTGCGCTGTTACTACTGAAAAAGTTGCTTTGCAGACTGAAAGAGTGAGGATTTGCTCCGCAAACACATAACGAGCACCGTTTTCCACGTTTAGTGGAAAAAGTTGCTTCGTCAGACTTAAGAGTGAGGATTTGCTTCGCCGCAAACACAAAAAGAGCACCGTTTGCGCATCGTATTGAAAAAGTTGCTTCCATCAGACTGGAAAGAGTGAGGATTTGCCTCCCGCAAACAAAAACGAGCACCGGTTTCCTCAGTTAGTAAAAAGTTGCTTCGTCAGACTGAAAGATAGTGAGGATTTGCTCCTCGAAACACAAAACGAGCACCGTTTGCGCAGTTATTTGGGGGGAAAAAGTGCTTCGTCAGACTGAAAGAGTGAGGATTTGCTCCCGCAAACAACAAAACGAGCACCGTTCCTCAGTTAGTGGAAAAAAGTTGGCTATCGTCAGACTGAAAGAGAGGATTTGCTCCCGTGGAAGAGCAAAATGAGCACCGTTTGCGTCAGTTTTATTGAAAAGTTGTTTCGTCCAGACTGAAAGAGTGAGGATTTTGCTTCCGCAAACACAAAACGAGCACCGTTTCCGCAGTTAGTGAAAAAGTTGCTTCGTCAGACTGAAAGAGTGAGGATTTGCTCCGTAAACCAAAACGAGCACCGTTTTCCCGCAGTTAGTGAAAAAGTTGTTTCGTCAGACTGAAAGAGTGAGGATTTGCTCCCGCAAACACATAAACGAGCCACCGTTTGCACTGTTTACGAAAAAGTTGCTTCGTCAGACTGAAGAAGTGAGGATTTGCCTCCCGCAAACTACAAAAACAGCACCGTTTTCCGCTGTTACTGAAAAAGTTGGTTTGTCAGACTGAAAGAGTGAGGATTTGATCTCCGCAAACGACAAAACGGAGCACCGTTTGCGCTGTTACTGAAAAGTCTCTTTCGTCAGACTGAAAGAGTGAGGATTGCTCCCGCAAACACATAACGAGCACCGTTTCTCACAGTTAGTGAAAAAGGTTGCTTCGTCAGACTGAAAGGTGAGGATTTGCTCCCGCAAACACAAAACGAGCACCGTTTGCGCTGTGACTGAAAAAGTTGCTTCGTCAGAACTCAAAGAGTGGAGGATTTCACTCCGGCAAACACAAAACGAGCACCGTTTGCGCAGTTAGTTAAAAAGTTGCTTCGTCAGACGGAAGAGTGAGGATTTGCTCCGATAAAACACAAAACGAGCACCCGTTTGCGCTGTTACTTGAAAAAGGTTGTTTGTCAGACTGAAAGAGTGAGGTGATTTGCTCCCCAAACACAAAACGAGCACCGTTTGCGCTGTTACTGGAAAAACGCGGTATCGTCAGACTGAAAAGTGAGGGATTGCTCCCGCAAATACAAAACGGAGCACCGTTTTGCGCAGTTAGTGAAAAAGTTAATCGTCAGACTGAAAGAGTGAGGATTTGCTCCCATCGAAACACAAAACGAGAACCGTTTGCACTGTTACTGAAAAAGTTGCTTCGTTCAGACTGTAAGAGTGAGGATTTGCTCCCGCAACACAAAACGAGCACCGTTTGCGCAGTTACTGAAAAAGTTGTTTCGTCAGACTGAAAGAGTGAGGATTTGCTCCCCGCAACACAAAACGAGCACTGTTTGCCGCTGTTACTGAAAAAGTTGCTTCGTCAGACTGAAAGAGTGAGATTTGCTCCCGCAAACAATAAAACGAGCACCGTTTGCCCTGTTACTGAAAAAGTTGTTCGTCAGACTGAAAGAGTGAGATTTGCTCCCTAAACACAAAACGAGCACCGTTTGCGCATTAGTGAAAAAGTTGCTTCATCAGACTGAAAGAGTGAGGATTTTGCTCCCGCAAACACAAACGGCCACCGTTTTTCCGCAGTTAGTGAAAGTTGCTTCGTCAGACTAAAAGAGTGAGGATTTGCTCGCCGTAAGACAAAATGAGCACCGTTTGCGCAATTTTAGTGAAAAAGTTGTTTCATCAGACTGAAAGAGTGAGGATTTGCTTCCGACAAACACAAAACGAGCACCGTTTCCGCAGTTAGTGAAAAAGTTTGCTTCGTCAGACTGAAAGAGTGAGGATTTGCCCAGTAAACACAACGGAGCACCGTTTCCGCGATAGTGAAAAGTTGGCTTCCGTCAGACTGAAGAGTGAGGACTTGCTCCCTCTTCCCGCAAACACAGACGAGCACCTTTTGCACTGTTACTGGAAAAGTTGCTTCGTCAGACTGAAAGAGTGAGGATTTGCCTCCCCAAACACAAAACGAGCACCGTTTTGCGCTGTTTCTGAAAAAGTTGCTTGTCAGACTGAAAGAGTGAGGATTTGCTCCCGTCAAACCACAAAACCGAGCACCGTTTGCGCTGTTACTGAAAAGTTTCTTCATCAACAGACTGAAAGAGTGAGGATTTGCTCCCGCAAACACAAGACGAGCACCGTTTGGCCGCTGTTATTGAAAAAGTTGCTTCACATCAGACTGAAGAGTGAGGATTTTGCTTCCCCGCCAAACCCAAAACGAGCACCCGTTTGCGCTGTTATGAAAAAGTTGCCTTCGTCAGACTGAAAGAGTTGGGGGAGGTTTGATGCCTTAAAACCACAAAACGAGCACCGTTTTTGCAGTTAGTGAAAAAGTTTTTCGTCAGACTGAAAGAAGTGAGGATTTGCCCCCCCAACTACAAAACGAGCACCGTTGCGCAGTTTAGTGAAAAAGTTGAATCCTCAGACTAAAAGAGTGAGGATTTGCCTCCCGCACACACTAACGAGCACCGTTTTCCAGCAGTTAGTGAAAAAGTTGCTTCGTCAGAACTGAAAAGTGAGGATTTGCTTCATCCCCGCAAATAATACGAGCACCGTTTTGCGCAGTTAGTGAAAAGTTGCTTCGTCAGACTGAAAGAGTGAGATTTCCTCCCGCAAACACAAAACGAGAGCCGTTTGCACTGTAGTCTGTATAAAAGTTGCTTCGTCAGACTGTAAGAGTGAGGGATTTGCTCCCAGCAAACACAAAACAGCACCGTTTGCGCTGTTACTGAAAACTGGGATCGGTCAGACTGAAAAAGTGAGGATTTGCTCCCGCAAACACCAAAACAACGAGCACCGTTGCGCTGTACTTAAAAAGTTGCTTTCATCCCAGACTGAAAAATGAGGATTTGCTCCCGAAACACAAAACGAGCACCGTTTGCGCTGTTACTTAAAAAGTTGCTTCATCAGACTGAAAAAGTGGAGGAATTTTGCTCCCGCAACACAAAACGAGAACCCGTTTTTGCGCTGTTAGCTGAAAAAGTTGCTTGTCATCAGACTGAAGAGTGAGGATTTGCTCCCGCAAACACAAAACGAGCACCGTTTTGCGCTTGTTACTGAAAAACGGGTATCGTGTCCAACTGAAAAAGTGAGGATTTTGCTCCCGCAAACATATAACACGAAGAACCGTTTGCGCTTTACTGAAAAAAGTTTGCTTCATCAGACTGAAGAGTGAGGATTTGCCTCCCGCAAACACAAACGAGCACCGTTTGCGCTGTTACTGAAAAAGTTGCTATCGTCAGACTGAAAAGTTGAGGATTTGCTCCCGCAAACACAAAACGCACCGTTGCGTCATAGTGAAAAAAGTTGAATCATCAGACTAAAAGAGTGAGGATTTGCTCCGGAAACACATAACGAGCACCGTTTCCGAGTTAGTGAAAAAGTTGCTTCGTCAGACTGAAAGAGTGAGGATTTTGCTCCCCGCAAAACATAAAACGAGCACCTTTTGCGCTGTTACTGAAAAGTTGCTTCGTCAGACTGAAGAGTGAGAATTTGCTCCCGTTAAACACAAAACGAGCACCTTTTCCCAGTTAGTGAAAAATTGCTTCGTCAGACTGAAAGAGTGAGGATTTGCTCCCGCAAACACAAAACGAGCACCCCGTTTTGCGCAGTTACTGAAAAAGTTTTTCGTCAGACTGAAAGAGTGAGGATTTGCTCCCAGCAAAACAAACGATCACCGTTCCACAGTTAGTGAAAAAGTTGCTTCGTCAGACTGAAAGAGTGAGGATTTTGCTCCCGTAAACACAAAACGAGCACCGTTTGCGGCAATTTTGTGAAAAAGTTGTTCGTCAGACTGAAAAGAGTGAGGATTTGCCCCCGCAAATACAAAACTAGCACCGTTTTGCAGCAGTAGTGAAAAATTTGCATCATCAGACTGGAAGAGTGAGGATTTGCTCCCGCAAACACAAAACGAGCACCGTTTGCGCAGTTAGTGAAAAAGTTGTTTCGTCAGACTGAAAGAGTGAAGATTTGCTCCCGCAAACACAAAACGAGCACCGTTTGCGCTGTTACTGAAAAACTGGTATCGTCAGACTGAAAAAGTGAGGATTTGCTCCCGCAAACACAAAACGAGCACCGTTTGCGCAGTTAGTGAAAAAGTTGTTTCGTCACACTGAAGGAGTGAGGATTTGCTCCCGCAAACACAAAACAAGCACCGTTTGTGCTGTAACTGAAAAAGTTGCATCATCAGACTGGAAGAGCGAGGATTTGCTCCCGCAAACACATAACAAGCACCGTTTGCGCAGTTAGTGAAAAAGTTGTTTCGTCAGACTGAAAGAGTGAGGATTTGCTCCCGCAAACACAAAACGAGCACCGTTTGCGCTGTTACTGAAAAGTTGCTTTCGTCAGACTGAAGAGTGAGGATTTGCTCCAGCAAACACAAAACGAGCACCGTTTGCGCAGTTAGTGAAAAGTTGTTTTCGTCAGACTGCAAAAGTGAGGATTTGCTCCGCAAATAAAAAAACTAGCAAACTACACCGTTTTGCGCAGTTAGTGAAAATTTGCATCATCAGACTGGAAGAGTGAGGATTTGCTCCCCGCAAACACAAAACGAGCACCGTTTGGCAGTTAGTGAAAAAGTTGTTTCGTCAGACTGAAAGAGTAAGTTTGCTTCCTGCAAACACAAAAAACGAGCACGTTTGCGCTGTTACGAAAACTGGTATCGTCAGACTGAAAAAGTGAGGATTTGCTCCCGCAAACACAAAACGAGCACCGTTTGCGCAGTTAGTGAAAAAGTTGTTTCGTCACACTGAAGGAGTGAGGATTTTCTCCCGCAAACACAAAACAAGCACCGTTTGTGCTGCTGTTAACAGAAAAGTTGCATCATCAGACTGGAGAGTCGAGGATTTGCTCCCGCAAACACATAACAAGCACCGTTTGCGCAGTTAGTGAAAAAGTTTTGGTTTCGTCAGACTGAAAGAGTGAGGATTTGCTCCACCAAACAAAAAACGAGCAAACGTTTTGCGCTGTTACTGAAAAACTGGTATCGTCAGAACTGAAAAAGTGGAGGATTTGCTCCCTGCAAACACAAAACGAGCCACCGTTGCGCAGTTAGTTGAAAGTTGTTTCGTCAGACTGAAAGAGTGAGGATTTGCTCCCCGCAACACAAAAGGAGCACCGTTTGCGCTGTTACTGAAAAGTTGCTTCCGTCAGACTGAAAGAGTGAGGAATTTGCTCCCGTAACACAAAACGAGCACCGTTTACACAGTTTAGTGAAAAAGTTGCTTCGTCAGACTGAAAGAGTGAGGATTTGCTCCCGGCAAAAAACACAAAACGAGCACCGTTGCGCTGTTACTGAAAAACTGGTATCGTCAGACTGAAAAAGTGAGGATTTGCTCCCGCAAACACAAAACGAGCACCGTTTGCTTCAGTTTAGTGAAAAAAGTTGTTTCGTCACACTGAAAGGCGTAGGATTTGCTCCCGCAAACACAAACAAGCCACCGTTTGTGTGTAACTGAAAAAGTTGCATCATCAGACTGGAAGAGCGAGGATTTGCTCCCTGCAAGACACATAACGAGCACCGTTTGCGCAGTTAGTGGAAAAAGTTGTTTCGTCAGACTGAAAGAGTGAGGATTTGCTCCCCAACACAAAACGAGCACCGTTTGCGCTGTTTACTGAAAAAGTTGCCTTTCGTCAGACTGAAGAGTGAGGATTTGCTCCCGCAAACACAAAACGGCAACGTTTTGCGCTTGTTAGTGAAAAAAGTTTTTTCGTCAGACTGAAAAAAGTGAGGATTTGCTCCCGCAAACACAAAACTAGCACCGTTTGCGCAGTTAGGAAAAATTTGCATCCTCAGACTGGAAGAGTGAGGATTTGCTCCCGCACACACAAACGAGCACCGTATTCCTGCAGTTTCAGTGAAAAAGTTGCTTCCGTCCAACTGAAAGAGTGAGGATTTGCTCCGCAAACACAAAACGAGCACCGTTTTGCGCTGTTAACTGAAAAAGTTTGCTTCATCAAACTGAAAGAGTGAGGATTTGCTCATCCCGCAAAACACAAAACGAGCACCGTTTGCGCTGTTACTTAAAAGTTGCTTCCATCAAACTGAAAGAGTGAGGAATTTGCTTCCTCGCAACCAAACGAGCACCTTTGTGCTGTACTGAAAAAGTTGCATCATCAGACTGGAAGAGCGAGGATTTGCTCCCCGCAACCATAACAAGCACCGTTTGCGCAGTTAGTGAAAAAGTTGTTTCGTCAGACTGAAAGAAGTGAGGATTTGCTCACCGCAACACAAACGAGCACCGTTTTTTCCCGCAGTAGTGAAAAAGTTTGTTTCGTCAGACTGAAAGAGTGAGGATTTGCTCCCGAAAACACAAAAACGAGCACCGTTTTGCGCTGTTACTGAAAAAGTTGCTTCATCAGACTGAAAGAGTGAGGCTTTGCTCCCGCAAACAAAAAAAGAGCACATTTTGCGCTGTTACTGAAAAGTTGTATCGTCAGAACTAAAGAAGTGGAGGATTTGCTCCTCCGCAAATACCAAACTGAGCACCGTTTGGCCGCAGTTAGTGGAAAAAGTTGAATCGTCAGACTAAAAAGAGTGAGGATTTGCTCCCGCAAACACAAAACGAGCACCGTTTGCGTTGGTACTGAAAAAGTGAATCGTCAGACTAAAAGAGTGAGGATTTGCTCCGCAAACACAAACGAGCACCGTTTGCGCTGTTAATGAAAAAGTTGCTTCGTCAGACTGAAAGAGTGAGGATTTGCTCCGCAAACACAAAACGAGCACCGTTTGCTGTTGGTACTGGAAAAAGTGGGAATGGTCAGACCTAAAAGAGTGAGGATTTGCTCCCCAAACACAAAACAGCACCGTTTGGCGCTGTTACTGAAAAAGTTGCTTCGTCAGACTGAAAGAGTGAGGATTTGCCCCCACAAATACAAAACTAGCACCGATTGCGCAGTTAGTGAAAAATTTGCATTATCAGACTGGAAGAGCGAGGATTTGCTCCCGTTAACACAAAACGAGCACCGTTTGCGCAGTTAGTGAAAAAGTTGTTTCGTCAGACTGAAAGAGTGAGGCTTTGCTCCCGCAAACAAAAAAGAGCCATTTTGCGCTGTTACTCTGAAAAGTTGCTTCGTCAGACTGAAAGAGTGAGGATTTTGCTCCCGCAAATACAAAACGAGCACCGTTTTGCGCAGTAGTGAAAAAGTTGAATCGTCAGACTAAAAGAAGTGAGGATTTTGCTCCCAGCAAACACAAAACCGAGCACAGTTTTGCCTGTTACTGAAAAAGTTGCTTCGTCAGACTGAAAGAGTGAGGATTGCTACCCGCAAACCAAACGAAGCAACCGTTTTGCGCTGTTACTGAAAATTGCCTTCATCAAACTGAAAGAGTGAGGATTTGCTCCCGCTAAACACAAAACGAGCACCATTTTTGCGCTATTACTGAAAAAGTTTGCTTCGTCAGACTGAAAGAGTGAGGAGTTTGCTCCCGCAAACACAAAAACGAGCACCGTTTGCGCTGTGTACTGAAAAGTTTGCTTCTTCAAACTGAAAGAGTGAGGATTTGCTCCCGTCAAACACAAAACGAGCACCAATTTGCGCTATATACTGAAAAAGTTGCTTCGTCAGACTGAAAGAGTGAGGATTTGCTCCGCGCAACACAAAACGAGCACCGTTTGCGCTGTTACTGAAAAGTTGCTGGTCGTCAGACTGAAAGAGTGAGGATTTGCTCCCGCAAACACAAAACGAGCACCGTTTGCGTTGGTACTGAAAAAGTTGAATCGTCAGACTAAAAGAGTGAGGATTTGCTCCCGCAAACACAAACGAGCACAGTTTTTGCGCTGTTTACTGAAAAAGTTCATTATCAGACTGGAAAGAGTGAGGATTTGCTTCCCGTAAACACAAACGAGCACCGTTTCCAGCGTGTAGTGAAAAAGTTTTGTTTCGTCAGACTGAAAGAGTGAGGATTTTGCTCCCGCAAACACAAACGAGCACCGTTTGCGCTGTTAACTGAAAAAGTTGCTTCATCAGACTGAAAGAGTGAGGCTTTGCTCCCGCAAACAAAAAAGAGCTACATTTTGCGCTGTTTTTACTGAAAAAGTTGGCTTCCATCAGACTGAAAGAGTGCTGCCTTTGCTCCCCGCAAACAAAAAAAGAGCACATTTTTGCTGCTGTTACTTGAAAAGTTGAATCGTCAGACTAAAAGAGTGAGGATTTGCTCCCGCAAATACAAAACTAGCACCGTTTGCGCAGTTAGTGAAAAATTTGCATTATCAGACTGGAAGAGTGAGGATTTGCTCCCGTAAACACAAAACGAGCACCGTTTGCGCAGTTAGTGAAAAAGTTGTTTCGTCAGACTGAAAGAGTGAGGATTTGCTCCCGCAAACACAAAACGAGCACCGTTTGCGCTGTTACTGAAAAAGTTGCTTCATCAGACTGAAAGAGTGAGGCTTTGCTCCCGCAAACAAAAAAAGAGCACATTTTGCGCTGTTACTGAAAAAGTTGTATCGTCAGACTAAAAGAGTGAGGATTTGCTCCCGCAAATACAAAACGAGCACCGTTTGCGCAGTTAGTGAAAAAGTTGAATCGTCAGACTAAAAGAGTGAGGATTTGCTCCCGCAAACACAAAACGAGCACCGTTTGCGCAGGTTAGTGAAAAAAGTTGTTTCGTCAGACTGAAAGAGTGAAGATTTGCTCCCGCAAACACAAAAACGAGGCACCGTTTTGCGCTGTACTGACAAAAAAAAAAAAAAACTGGTATCGTCAGACTGAAAAAAAGTGAGGATTGCCTCCCGAAACACAAACGGAGCACCGTTTGCCGAGTTACTGAAAAAGTTGCTCGTCAGACTGAAAGAGTGAGGATTTGCTCCGCAAAAACACAAAGGCAACATGAAAGTGATCAAGGGTCAGGATGTTTATGGGGATATAATGTTGGAGTCCAACAGCCAAATCTATAAAGTAGCCTCGACAAAGACGAGAGGGGACAAGGGGACAAATTACCTTTAGCCTGGCTGTTGTAGCAGCTCAAAAGCATTTTCAGTCTATGGTCCATCTTCAGCCTTCCATAGACAGTGTTCCATCCATCCATCCATCCATCCATCCATCCATCCGTCCATCCGTCCATCCGTCCATCCGTCCATCCATCCGTCCATCCATCCATCCGTCCATTCATCCATCCATCCATCCATCCATCGTATGAATTTAAGAAGCCTAGGCAGCTGTTTATACAGTGTTACAATATATAGTTACAATGCATCATACAATGCAAAATTCAGGTATGTCAAGATACAATGAAGACTTATCAAGAACACCTGATGAACTACACTACAAAGCTTGTTAATAATACCAATAGATTTAAATCTTTTACTTAAAACAGAATGAACATGATTTTCTAGCTTAGATTGGAGCTCATTAACAGTAGGACTCCCAGAATTCTAACACTACTAGAACTCCCAAGCCCGTCAATTTGACGGCAAGCATTCTGGATGCGAGGGCGGTGATGACATCATCGCATTAACACTATAAAATTTTGTTTTTGACAAGAATTAATAATAGTATTTGATCAAAACCTATTATGTTTTATTGTTATTTATATATAGTACTGAAAAATAATACAGAGTAGCGGGTACATTTAAAAAAAAAAGCTTTACTAATCTGACCAAAAGCTGGACAGCTCCATGTTACACCCCCCTTTCACTTCACGAACATAAACTAGTGCTAAAAATGCCTTTAGCCTATCCACACTCATGTCCGAGGAGGAATCATCTCCTAAAACTCTGCGGGCCTCAGCCACACTGCAGCCGTGAATGCGGATGAGCATTTCAGCATCCACCACGCAGAGGAACGCGGTCTGGGCATCTTGGATCTGGCGCTCTGTCAACGCGTTCTGGCTCTGACGCCTCCCACTACTTTCTTGCTCCCCTACCACTGTCCACACAGCGCCATCATTTCCTATTTCCTCCTCCTTCCCAGGTGTGCGCTCGTCTTGCGATGAAAACGCTGTAAAGCGCAGAATAGATTGTTGTTACTGGGCTACTATATCTATGACCTAACTTATTGTTTATTTCTTTTTCCATTATCAGTACCTTGTTTTTTAGTTTCTATTCTGCCAGTGAGGTGGATTGCTGGATTTATAGCTGGGCACTGATCACCTGGCTGGTCTCCCTGTCTCTGAACCTGCGCTGATTGTGGCACTGTTTCTATAGTTTATATATTATTAGTTCACCAATCTGTAAACTATAGCCTAAAATGATAAAATCGTTACATAGACTAGTCTTTTACTACCTTGAAATAATGCATCACAACCTCCTGCTAATGGGACGACTCGTGTTTTTTTAGCCGGGGGAGGCTCACTCTCTGACCCTCTGTCACTGGAACTGAATACTGACCAAGAGCCGTCAGAATCCCTCTCGACCCCAGAATCACAATCATGTAATTTTTGAAGCCTTTCCAATGTCTCTTGTGCAGAAAATATCCTTCTAGAAGCCATTTGTGGGAGGCCAACCATCTGATTGCGTTCTAGAGTGGCGGTTGCTAAGCAACGCTCGCGCATATACTCAGCCTCCGAAAAAAAATATCAATGTGAACAATAGGGTCGTCAAAATAGCGGTGGTAATATAGGTAGAAATACTTAGATCTTTTATTTACTTTGTTATTTTTTTTAAATAGAGACATAGGAATACACAAGACACAGGTTTAGAAAAAGTCAGGATGCCAGGAAGATAAGAGTTTTAATAAACCAGAGTTATGGCATGTCAAACTTTCAAAACCGTCAAATTGACGGCCCTGGGAGTTCTAGTGTAAAAACACCAAAAACTTAAACCTAACTAAAACTAAAACCTGCCAAACACATTTTTTTTCCAATTAAGTCAAAGGAGCTGGATTTACAGTACTTTAAAGAAAATGACTAATTTGAAAACAGAGGTTATTAAAGATTCTCATCTTGGTGATTGACTTCTATTCTTTGCCCATAGATTTGGGAACTTTAAAAAACTTGTTTATCTTGGTTGGAAATTGTGCATTGGTGATTTATCTGCAGTGTACTTGTTTTTATTACCATCTCAGTACTGTGTTTCATTACTGCCTTCCTAGAAAAGTGCCTAGAAAAAATGCCAGAGTGAAAGCAGTGTTCTTATCAGCTGTATGAAGCTCAGAGTAACACAGCACTGCCGCTTCCCCACCTGTTGCTGTGTACAACTAATCAGCTGGCTGAATGAAAGCTACTACACTTTTCTCTTTTTTACAAAAAAAAAACAAATTCAGCTTTTTAGAAATATAAAAAGTCCCGATAAAACGATCCATTGAACCTAGGCGCCAACTTACAAAGAGTGTATCACGACCAGAGACAGAGAACCCAAATTCAGCCAAACACAAAGTGATAAGTAAAAAGGTTTATTCAGAAACTCAGGATCAGAGAGCAGAAGAACAGCAGTCAGCTTCCGGGAACCACTGAGAACAGAGGAGATATAAGGGTGAATAAAACTCAGGATTGCAAGGAGTTAGTAAAAACTAACCTCTCATTTGGTGATGGGGCAAGAATCCGGGGGAGGAAGGATCCAGACGTTAATAAAAGGGCGCCAACAGACTGAAGTGGGTTTGCCGACTGACCCAAAATCCTCGGGGAACCAGCTGACCTGTGACAGGAAAACAGAGAGCGTGTTTGTCCTTTTGCCCATAAATCCAGGCAACTAGAGAGCCAGGCGGGTCAGGTAATAAACCAGGGGGCTAGGTGGGGACGTAAACCCAGGGACAGAAAAAAGGTAAATTCCAGGTCTAGAGGCATCAGACAAGGGCAGGCAGAGAATAAACCGAGGCAAAAACGAGTCGAAACCAAAATCCAACCCGTCAGAAAAGGGGCGGGCAAGAGGCAATAATCGAAAGGCAAGGCAAGGCAGGGAAACGAGATCAGTCGGGAAGAATGCTGGATAACTATCACAAAGTTTTGTCTGCTGTCGAGGGCTTAAAAAACGCAGCTCCACAGGGTGGGGCATGACGGTGATTGCCAACAGCGCAGCAGCAGAAGGTGAAGCAGATGAGTTAATTTGATGGTGAGAGCAGAGCAGGCAGAGGGCCGAATCATAACAGTACCCCTCTAAGGCCGGTCCGGACGGACCCCGGGGCTGATCAGGATGGAGGCGAGGGGAACCCCCGGATGAGGGTTTTGCCAATATGAATCGTGCCGGAATCCGGGCCCCCTTCCTCGGGACCATACCCCTCCCAGTCCACCAGGAAATGTATGCCGCGTCCCTGCTTTGGACCGGATGATGCGCCGGACAGTGTAGAGGGGTCCATCAGCAAGAAGCCGGGCGGGTGGAGGGGGCCGGAGGGGGGCCTGAGACGGGATACCACATAGGGTTTCCGGGCCCGGGAAAGGTGGGGGGGAACTCTAGGCACGAGGCAGAGTAAACGAACACCCACAGGTTTGATGATTTTGGGAAATTGGGAAAGGGCCCCACAAAAGAGGTCCCAGCTTACGGGAGTAAACCCAGAACGCGGAGGTCCTTGGGGATACCCAAACCTTTGCCCCACCTTGTAGTTTGGGAGCAGGGTTCCCCGACGATTTTGTGCGTGCCTGAAACCCCCACATTTGATATAGACCTTCTTCCCTTCCCCCAGATGCGCTGACATTTTGGGCCCCGCGGCCCTGAGCAGAAGAATCCCCCCTTTTTCTCGTGGACTGGAACAAGGGTGGTGAAAACCAAACAAATGGAAAAGGGGGAAAAAACCCCATGGCACTAGCGGGGAGGGTGTTGACAGCATATTCAACCCGGGAAAAATTTTGAGACCATTGGTTGCGGGGACTCAATAGTTGCGAAGTTTGGGTCTCCACCCCGGGTTGGCCCCTCCCCGTCTGTCCATCCGACTGTGGGTGAAACCCTGAGGACAAACTAACAGAATCCCCAGCAAGGAACAAAACTTTTTCCCAAAAACGTGACACAAAGGGGCCCCCCGTCTGAGAAAATGCTGTGGTATCCCGTAAAGGCAAAAAAACCTCACGTCCAGAAGTCCCCCATTCCTGGTGAGGGAAACCCTTTTTGAGAGGGACTAGGTAAAACCCATTTAGAAAATCTGTCGATGATGGAAAACAGAACTGTGAAACCATTAGAAACTGGCAAACCTGTGACGAAGTCCATGGCTATTGGGGGACCAGGACGAGGTGGAATGGGTGGGGGATGCAGAGTCCAGCAGGAGGGCGATGAGAAGATTTGGTTTGGGGAAATTGAGAAAGGCCTGAGTAACTGTGACACCTTTGAAAAGCGATGGCCCCCAAAAAAATGAGTTGGACCATCTGTAAGCCCTGCTGTCCCCAGGATGACAGAAAAAACGTGAATTATGGATGAATCAGTCCCTTGGGTACGAGGCGTTCCGGAAAAAACACCGGTAGGTGGGCAGAAGTAGAATAGGGAGGTTTTTGTGGCATCTCAAACCTCTCCCCCCAAACTCCAACATGGTGACAGAGAGTCTCTGTTTCCCGGAAGAATAAACTCACCTCCCAGAGGGTTGGACTCGGAGGGTCCTGTTTTCGGAAGGCTTGGTTTCCCTTTTTTGACTCCGGGTTTGAAAGACAAAGAGAAGATGAATCTCCAGAAAATAGACCCCACCTTGCCGCCTGGGATTAAAGGCGCTTGGATCCAGGTACTCCGGGTTTCTTATGATTGCCATACAAGAAAAGGGGTTCCTAGCCCCCCCAGCAATGCCTCCACTCCTCGAGACCCAAATTTGACTGAAACATTTCCGGGGGCCCCCAATCAAAATTGCGCTTGCTTGGGACAAAGCCTAAAAAAGAAGGCAATGGGTGAATACGGCCATCAGAATTTTTTGGTTTGGACAGCTCCAACCCCTGTTTGAGGTAAACCCCACAATAAATTGTTTATCTGGGTTGGGGGGGACCGTAGAACAGGAGCAGCGTAAATAATTTTTAAGTTTAAAAAAAAGCTCTTTCAGCTGTCTCATTCCAAAAAAACTTGTTTGGATGGTGAGAGCATTAAGGGGGGGTGCAACGAGGCTATAGTTCTGATGAACCGTCTGTAAAAATTAGCAAACCCCAAAAACCCTTTGAAGTGTTTGCGGCGTTAGGAGAAGGCCATTCCAAGATGCCTGACTTGGGGGGGTTCACTTAATTTGGTCTGGAGAAATGAGAACCCAAAGGAAATGAAGTGATAGTGGTGTGAAATCACACTTTTTCAGCTTTGAAAAAACAGATGTTTTGAAGAGAGGGGGGAGGACAGCCCGGACAGTTTTATTGGGTTCCAGATCTGAGAATAATCAGAATGACATCAAGAATTACAAAAAACCTGTCCAACTATCCCTCAGGACATATTCACAATGCCTAAAAAAAAACTGGGGGGCATGGTTCCAAGGCATTACAAAAGGGACTCTAGTGACCCCAGGAGTTTTAAATGCCGTCTTTCCCTTCATCCCCCTCCTGATACGAAAAAAGGTGGTAAGTGTTTCTCAAATCAAAATTTTGGAAAATCTTTGCGCCCCCAATTGGGCGAAAGCAGTGTTCATAAGGGTAGAGGGTACGGTTTTTGAGGTGAGTCGTTTAAACCCCTGTAGTCGATACATGGTCTCAATGAAAACCCCCTTCTTTCCAAAAAAGAAGCCCGCCCTGCGGAGAAGAAAAAGGGCCCAAAAATACAGTTTTATTTTTATCATAAATACTTCTCAGGCTTGGTTTTCTGGGCCTGACAAGAAAACAATCCACCCCAGGGGGAGAAGGGCCTGGTAGGGGCCAATGCCACAGCATAGGGGCTATGAGGTGGATGTGCCGTAGCCCTTTGGGCTTGTTGAAAACCCCTTTAAGTACTGATATTTTTGGGGGGTACTTAGACAGATAGGATAGTCTCCTCAATGCTCTCGGAAAAAAATATTGTAAGGGAGAAAACAGACAAGGGGCGAGCGGACTTAGCCCAGCCCAAAATCTCTTTGGCTTGCCAATCAATATGGGGGGTTTTGGGTTTTGTAACCAGGAGGCCCCTAAAAAAATGGGTAGTTAGGGGGAGTTTATGACCTGAATGTGCCTCGTCCCGATGATTGCCCCCCGTGTGAGTTTTATTTCATCCGTTTGTAATATGAAATGTTTATACTTGACCATCCCAAGCCGGACATTACGGGGTCAGCGTGGGGAAAAAGCTGATGCATGGCCCTGGCGAAGGGGGGGCTTCCATAAACTCCCGGGCGCCCCGAGTCAATGAAAACTGACACTGTGGAAGTAGAAGATACTTTAAAGGTTGCAAAAAATAGCATGAGGAGAAGACGTTTATTTCGGTCAGTAGAATTCTCCTCACCTCTACTTTGGCCCCGGGGTTTTAACGGACACTTTAAGCAACAGGCCCTGTCCACCACAATAAAAAACAAGTTTTTTTCCTGTTGATCTCGCTCCCCGCAGAATTTAGAACGACCCCAATGATGGGCTGGGCCAACAGTGATCAGAAGGGGGTGGAAGACCCTTGGGTTCTAGAGGGGGAAAAGGATGTGAGTTTAAGGGGAATTAAAAACCGTCATAAAGCCTCTCCCCCCTCCTTTTGTGAGCCGCAAATCGAGCGGGTTGCCAGGTCCTCAAGTTGGTGAAGGGAGTCCCGGGGGACCAGTTCACCTTAAATTCTCATTTTAGACCTTGCATGAAAACATCCCTTTTTGCATCCATTCCAAAGGGTGTTGCTGCCCGTAAAGAAAATCAAGAATAAAATGTAACACTTCTCTCTCCCTTTAATGGAGAGTAAACCTCTGGCAGCTTTACGACTAGGAAGAACTAGATAAAAACCCCGATGAGTCCTTGGAGAATGAAATAAGAAGCACACGTGACGACCCTTTTTCCCCCTCAGCAGTGCCCCCTGGGTTAGCCTTTTCCAGAGAGCAGGGAAAAAACAAACGCCACCTTTAAAACGCTCAGAAGGAACGAAAAAAGGTGAAGTCAAAATAATCTCACATTTAGAAAAGCAGGCATGGTCAGGATTCCCCAAAAAAGTTCAGGAGGCGTGAGTCTAGGTTCTTTTACCCCGGGGAAAGACAGGAACTCTGGGGAAAAAGGCTGTGAGGACCTGGGGGAAGCAGGAGCAGGATGCAGATAGAAAAACTTCCCCCCAAACCGGGGAATTTAAAACGGGCAATGAGTGATCAAAAATTGTGCGCCCCTGTTTGCTGGCGATGGGCCCTCTTTTGGCCAGATTTTACTATCAGACCAGAGAAGAGAACCCAAATTTAGCCAAAAAAAAAGGATAAATAAAAAGGTTGTTCAGAAAAATCAGGATAGAGGCAGAAGAACAGCAGTCGCTTTTCCCGGAAAAAACCCGAGAAAAGAGAGCTAGTAAGTGGTGAATAAAAAATCAGGATGCAAGGAGTTAGATAAAAATAACCCCCTCAGTTGGTGATGAGGACAGAATCCAGAGGAGGAAAAGTCCAGACAGTTAATGAGGGGCGTCCCCCAAATGAAGCGGGGTTGCCGACTGATCCAAACCTCCGGGGACCAGCTGAAGCTGTGACAGGGGAAAACAGAGAGCTGTGATTGCCTTTTCAATAAACCCGGCAGTAGGAGCCAGGCGGGCTCGGGTGAAAAACCAGTGGCAGGTGAGACGTAAATCCAGGGACAGAAAAAGGGCGAATTCCCGGTCTAGAGCATCGAAAGGGGCAGGGAGAGACATAAACCCCGAGGGAGAAAAAAAAGAGTCGAATCCAAAAAACCCAATCCCTCAGAAAGGAGCTAACAAGAGGGAAAACCCAAGGCAAGGCAAGTCAGGAAAAGAGATCATCAGGAAGGGAATGTGGTAACACTCACAAATGTTTTTGAAAATTGGACCGTTGCTGAGAGGTGTATATAACTGCAGCTCCACAGGTGTGTGGCATGACGGTGATTGCGCAGCAGCGCAGCAGCAGACAGATGAACCAGATGAGTTAATTGCATGAGTGAGAGCAGAGCAGGCAGACGGGCCAGAATCATAACAGAGTGTCCTTAAGTTGAATGTGCAGAGTGGACAGCCAGACCCTTTGTCCAACGTAATACTGTGGAGCAGGAACACAATGACAATGAGCAAACCTCTTATTCTCTAAAACTCCTTAGCAATGCAGCCTTGGTTTGGCACCAGATCCATTGGCAGCTTTTGAGAGGTGTTGGTGTTGGACTGAAGGCACTGTGATGTCCACATCCTAGCTAGGAAACAGAGGTGGAATGTAACCTAATGATGCTTTGAAAGACCAGTAGCAGAGAAGGTGTGAGTATTATGAGCATACTCTACCCAAACAAGGTGAGTGCTCCAGGAGGTCGGGTTATTTTCAGTAAGGCAGTGAAGGGGTGCTTCCAATTCCTAATTACATCTTTCAGTCTTCCCTTTTAGATTGGGGGTGATACCCTGTAGGTAGACTAACAGTGTCTCCTAGAGCATGAAAATGACTTTCACACCTGACAAGAGAATTAAGGTTCCCTGTCTGAGACAATGTCCAGGGGAATGCCATGGAGCCTAAACACATGTTTAATCAAAATGAGAAGCAGTTAATGACTCCAGGGTGATGTGGGACCAGGGGTGACCAGGGACAGGAGATGGTTGAAGTAATCCTGCAAGAGATTGGTTACTGCTTTCGTTTCTGGTGCAAACCTGACAAACTCCGTAATATAAGTCTTATAGGTCTTTGGATTACAGCTCTAATATGTTTGTGGTGCTAAAAAATGTCCTGAGAAAACAAAAATGAAGTGACCCACAAAATCTCTGAGGACATCGTTTACTAGTGCCTGAAAAACCGCTGGTGCATTGGCTAACCCAAAAGGCATGACCGGACACTTGAAATGTCCCAAAAAGGTCTTAAATGCCGTTTTTCACTCATTGCCTTTTCCAATACGAACCAGGTGGTACGTATTTCTGAGGTCTAATTTGGTGAACACCCTGGCAGAATGTAAGTGTTCAAATAGGTAGGGGATACTTGTTCTTTACAGTGATGAGGTTAAGCCCCCTATAATCGATACAAGGGCGAAAGGTCCCATCCTTCTCAACAAAGAAAAACCCTGCACCCAAGGGAGAAGTTGATGGGAGAATGATGCCACTAGCTACGGAGGTCTCAATATACTCCCTCATGGTCTCTCTCTCAAGACCAGATAATCTGAACTGTCAACTAGAGGGCAGGGGTGCTCCAGGGAGCAGATTGATTGCACATATGTCATATGGACGATGAGGGGGTAAGGAGAGTGCCTTCAGTTTGCTAAAAGCTGGATTTAAACCACGGTATTCGAGAGGTATGTTGGACAAGTCAACAGATTAATTTACCTTGCAGGGGGCAGGGGAAGTAACATTTACTTCTGAACACAAACAATTAGCCAAAAAAAAAGGGTTGAGTCTTGGAACATGGTGAGTTCTTTGTTTTTACATCTGTTGTGACTCACCTAATTTTAGCCATCCCCTGGTTAACACTGCACAATCCTGTAAATTCTCAGAGGTGATGAAGTGGAGCGGCAGAGTCTTACGGAATATTGTGGCCATCTTCTTCTCTGTGAGGGATGATACAATTAATACAGGATCAATAGGAACAACAGGAATCTGCCTCTTTTTGATCAGCTCAGTTCTGATGAAACTTTGTTCAGCACCACAGTCAATGAGGGCTTGGACCTGGACGTTGGTATTGTTTAGACAGACAGAGTGTTATAGGCAGCAGGAGACGAGGTCCAGGAGATCACAAAAAAACAGTTCAATAGTACCTCCTGCTTTACCAAGTGGACTGGCCCTTTTGCTAAAGACGGACAGGTTACTTTGAAGTGTCCAGGCTTTCCAAAGTATAAACATTCCCCTGCCAAAAATCTTCTCTGGCGCTCGTCAGCTCATAACCTAGCACGACCTAACTGTATAGGTTCTACTACTGAATCCTGAGTGGATGTGGGGACAGGGCGTTGAGACAGAAAAAACACAAAAGGAGATCCCGGAACTGCTGAATCCCGGGGTTTATAGAGCCTCTCTCTGTTCCGTTCTCTTAACGGGCTATCAATCTGAATGGCCAGATCAATAGCATTGTCCAGGGAATCTAGGCTCATCGCTGGTGGCTATTTGATCCTTTAGCTGTTTGGTCAGAGAGTTTATAAATGCAACCTTTGGCGCTTTTTTTATTCTATCCAGTCTCCTTCGCAATGATCTGGATAGAAACAGTGGTCTGCCACTTTTTCCTCCAGGTTCGCGCTGGCAGTTTGTTGTTGGGTTAGAATTCTCTGTACAACTTCCTCATGATGATCAATGACCTCAATATGGGATAACAGAGTATGGAGGGTCCTTTCTTTTTTTGATTTGCTCTGGGTTTCTGACTCTTGGCTGAAATGTTCTGTCCTTCTTAGTGAATAATTTTTTCAAAACCTATAATAGGTAACCAGAAACAGAGGGATCCAGAGTTCAGGAATCAGTTAACACAACCTTTATTAAAGCTTCCAGGGAAAGCCGATGGGGATCAGGTGGTCTGCGGAGAGTTTGCCCAAGTTACAAAACAATTCCAGAGAAAGTTATCCTTAATGGTTTGTTGATTTCTTCTTACTTCTATTCGAAACTATTCGAAAAGGTCGAGGGCTCATGAGGAGGGGATTGGGATTTCAGAGAACAGTCAGTTGGAGAGTGGCAGGCCGATTCCTATTCTCAGGCTGCTGAGAGAATGAAAAAACTCTATTTGGCACAAATGGTCAGAGATGGCTCATCCAGGGGATCTTAAAACGCCCAGACACCAGATGCCTGGAAATCCACAGGGCAGTGACTAGATGAACACAGAAAAACATAAGGCAAGTTACTTGTAAGTTTAGACTTGAAGTCAGAGGCTTGAAGGTGTAATACCCTGGGGTATGTAACATTCTAGCGTGAGATCTGGTTTGGCTCGGTCTTAAATACCCTGGTAGGTGATTAGTCATTGCAGCCAGCTGGAGATAATCAGGGTTCTCCTGCCATTTAGGAGCCGAGGGGAAGAGTCAAGTTACTACTACAGGACATACAGGGGTTGGACAATGAAACTGAAACACCTGTCATTTTAGTGTGGGAGGTTTTAATGGCTCAATTGGACCAGCCTGGTAGCCAGTCTTCATTGATTGCACATTGCACCAGTAAGAGCAGAGTGTGAAGGTTCAATTAGCAGGGTAAGAGCACAGTTTTGCTCAAAATATTGAAATGCACACAACATTATGGGTGACATACCAGAGTTCAAAAGAGGACAAATTGTTGGTGCACGTCTTGCTGGCGCATCTGTGACCAAGACAGCAAGTCTTTGTGATGTATCAAGAGCCACGGTATCCAGGGTAATGTCAGCATACCACCAAGAAGGACGAACCACATCCAATAGGATTAACTGTGGACGCAAGAGGAAGCTGTCTGAAAGGGATGTTCGGGTGCTAACCCGGATTGTATCCAAAAAACATAAAACCACAGCTGCCCAAATCACGGCAGAATTAAATGTGCACCTCAACTCTCCTGTTTTCACCAGAACTGCCCGTCGGGAGCTCCACAGGGTCAATATACACGGCCGGGCTGCTATAGCCAAACCTTCGGTCACTCATGCCAATGCCAAACGTCGGTTTCAATGGTGCAAGGAGCGCAAATCTTGGACTGTGGACAATGTGAAACATGTATTGTTCTCTGATGAGTCCACCTTTACTGTTTTCCCCACATCTGGGAGAGTTACGGTGTGGAGAAGCCCCAAAGAAGCGTACCACCCAGACTGTTGCATGCCCAGAGTGAAGCATGGGGATGGATCAGTGATGGTTTGGGCTGCCATATCATGGCATTCCCTTGGCCCAATACTTGTGCTAGATGGGCGCGTCATTGCCAAGGACTACCGAACCATTCTTGAGGACCATGTGCATCCAATGGTTCAAACATTGTATCCTGAAGGCGGTGCCGTGTATCAGGATAACAATGCACCAATACACACAGCAAGACTGTTGAAAGATTGGTTTGATGAACATGAAAGTGAAGTTGAACATCTCCCATGGCCTGCACAGTCACCAGATCTAAATATTATTGAGCCACTTTGGGGTGTTTTGGAGGAGTGAGTCAGGAAACGTTTTCCTCCACCAGTATCACGTAGTGACCTGGCCACTATCCTGCAAGAAGAACGGTTTAAAATCCCTCTGACCACTGTGCAGGACTTGTATATGTCATTCCCAAGACGAATTGACGCTGTTTTGGCCGCAAAAGGAGGCCCTACACCATACTAATAAATTATTGTGGTCTGAAACCAGGTGTTTCAGTTTCATTGTCCAACCCCTGTTAACTTATACTATTATGCTGTGGTCAGTCTTATACTCAGTTGTTACTGTTTGTAAATTCGGGATTGCATTTATCTCAGTATAGTTTCTTTGTCAGAATTCATAAGAATGTTAAAGGGAAATGTCGTGCAAAATCCACTTTTGTAGACCTTAAATAAATTTTGTTCTGTACTTGGAGTCTGTAGGAGTGCACAAAAGTTAAATTTAGTCTCTTCAGGTGCTGCATAGGTATCTTTATATTCTGTCTGGATCATATTTTTCAGTGCCTTAAGTTTTCTCTATCCTCTTGTACGTTTTTTGAACTGTTACATCACAGTATTTGCTGTGAAACAGCTAAACAACATCATCGACTTCCGGCTGATCATTTCGCGTATCCGCCATTTTTATTTCTCACTGTGATTTTGTAGTCCAAGCTCAAGTATGCTCACACTGCAAGACTAAATGTTTGGTTGCTGGGTCTATTAACCCACGCAATTCATTACTCCGTCCCCCAGCATCAACCTCTTCGAAGTGCCTAGTTAAATTAAATTTTTCAGGGAAATGTACCCATATAAGTGGGTGAAATTCCTATTCCCCCAGTGCCTTAGCAACCTCCCCCAGTATCAAGAAGGATTTGCAGAAAACTTATCTTATTAAGGGGTCCTTCTATGTATGCAAAGCGGTAAGCTGCAAATAACGCTAAAATGGCAACAAACTTTATTTTAGACATGAATTTATTGTGTGTTGATGTGACGTCCTGGCCAGTATTTTGATAGCAGTAGCATCGTGTGCTCACTTTCAGCTTCTTAAGGAGATAACCATACTGCATGTTTTGAATAGTATCATTACATAAACAGTTTTGCATTGTTTTGCCATTTTTGCCTTGTTTCTGCGGCGCTAGACAATTGTATCTCTGTTGTCAAACTACAAAAAATGCAAAAGTGGAACGATCTTTGACCTGGAGGGAGCGTGAAGTGACTCAATAACATTTAAAGAGACCACACAAGACGAGTTGTTCTCAGATGCACCTCAAAACGGGTAAAAGATGGTCCTGTGGAGCTACAATAACAAGGAATTCTGACCAAAGCATTGCAGTGCCACTTTACATTGACCACAAATAGAATGATTTAAATGTGTAAAGGAAGGGTTTTAAAGCATGATATGTCTCCAATAACTCTGTTGAGGCTGAGCTAATTTCTGAAAATATTGAAGTAAATCCATCAGGAAAGCTGGATCTTTAGACTTCACATGATGTGCTGAATTGTGTTGCATCGTTCTCACAACTTTGCCCTGCAGTACTTATTCCATCTGGACTCAGTCTGGTCCAGCCTTTAAAATCATGAATCACCAGGTTTCTGTTGTTGAAGCAGAACGAGAACAAAAGAAGTCTGGAGGATTTCGCTACAAGATGACAAATAGTTCGGAATATTCATTCACAATTCCTATTTTAAGGAAAAGTTTTCATGCAAATTTCAAGTTCTTTCCTCATTAGATTGAGCTTTAAAGAAAATTACTTTTGTCTTCAGTCACCAACTGTACCATGTTTAGAAAATCTAAAATGTAGTAAAGAATGGACAGAAGTTAAATTAATGTAAATGAGCCTTGTATGTACGGAGATAAAACCTGCTCTTCCTGTCTGTGGGACAAACAGACTCCCAGATCAGTTCTTCACCTGGAAGGTTTGCAGTTGCTGACAGGCTGATCCTAAATGTGTTGGATCTGTTAGCTTAGAAGTTTAGTTAAAATGCATATAAAATTCTTAATTTGAATGCCTTTAATTATATGGTGTGGTAAAATACTTCAAGCATTTCTAGACAGACTGAACCAGTGTGAACCATGGGGTTACCAAGGCTTAACAGAGTAAAAAGGTGACTACTGCCCAACCGTATTTTGTTTCAGGCATCAGAGAGGTATTTTTTTGTCTGTTGTCAGTAACAGTCCAGTTATCTGTGACCTTCTCAGAGCAAAGTTTTGAAGCTTGATCTGATTAGATTTCTGTTTAATTATTCCCTTTTTTTTTTTTAGAAAACTTTGGTTTATTGAGCATTTGTTTGAAAATGTAGGATCTGTCCACATTAACAAAATTATTTTGAGAAATGTATCTCTGTATCACTATACATCTAGAAATACAATAAAATCCTGGACAGATATGCCTACAAATAAAATTTTAAAGAATTTAATTTGAAGATTTACAGTAGTTTAGATCTTCACTTCATTCGACTCATTGTTGTATATTTTGGTTCTTGGGATAAAGGTCGCATTAGGGTTGATTCCCAGCCTGCTTTATAGGCTGAATAATAACAGTTGCTGTGGAAATGTGCTCTCTAAGGATCATGTTGGTAATCTATAGGTTCTCTTCTACTGAAATTATGGGAAAACAATATCTTCCTAACATCTGGCTGAAGATCCAATTTTATTGAGTCACTGAGTGCAGTATTTTATTTTAATCACACACTGCTCTTTACCTTGGGGTTACTGAAGTCTGCCGACGATGTGATCCACTAACAGCTGCTCACCTTCAATTTTCTTACAAATCGGCAGCTGTGGAAATAATGAACAAAGGTCACAGGGGGGGTTGAGCAAGAAACTCTGCAAACATTTTACTGTTCAGTTGGTGTGAAAGGTAGCCGCTGAGCACACAGAGAGCAGTGTGTATGTGCAGAGTTTGGCCCTAAGCTTTGTTTGTTTACCACCACTTCCTGGCATTCTGCTTCACCAGGTCATTTATATGCACTCCACAGCTTTGTGTTTTACTTTTTGCTCTCGGTGCAGCTGAGGCACTCTGCTGAGTGATAAGGCGGTGCATATTGGTAATGGTATTATCTGAACTCATGCATTGTTCAACCTTCCTATATGTATTTGGTTATTACTGAGGTAAGATTGAATCTATTTATGGGAGTACCCAAGTCTTGTCTAGAGGGTAATACAAGATTGAAGCCCTTGGCTGAAAAGGAGAAACAGAATTCTTCTTTTTACTGCAGAATTTCCACTTCAAAGTGAAGCACAAGAAGACACCTCTGGATCTTCAGACCACTAGAGGCTACAGTATGGTTCCATTTTATCTGTTAAGGCAAAACAGAAATAAAAAAGTTCTTCACTTTTATGCATAAAATTAAGGAAACATTCAAAATCAAACAGTGCAGAAATCTCTAGCACTTTCTCTCTCAGATCACCTCTGCTGCTGCACTGGTTTGGTCCTGCTGCTTTTGTAGCCTCACATCCACCTGTGGGCTCTGTTCATTTTTATCCTGGGGCTCTGCATCATTCTCTGCTTCTCCTGAAATTTGCTTGGTGGCGTGAAATATTTATGATGTCAGGCAATGATTGAAACAGAAGCTGATGGAGAAAAGTGGTTTCCTGTTTATTGTCATTGCAAAGTTTGTATTGAATTCATCTATTCTGTACCTTATTTCCAATTTGTCCCTTATTTTGCATTTTTCTCTGTATATTGAGAAACTTAAGAGGATGAAACAGCAGTTTGAAACTTTAAAAACTGGTCTGTCTTGGCCGTGGGAGACTTGTGGAGCCATGGCACCCCCCTACCCAACTAAAAGACAAAAAACTGACACAAACGTTTACAAAGGTGGCAGGAGTGTCAATCTTCCAGATTTCATTAAACTGCAGGAGGGGAATTGGGCGCACCTATAGCTTTGTGAGTGTAGAGAGATGCAGTGGCACAGTCTTGTTGTATTTAAAACATGATATGAAGATTCATACTGATGTCTGCTTTTGTCATGATTCTCTGGTGTTTGATTCTCTTTAATGATCTGTTTCTTCTGTGTTGTTTATGTTCTTCAGTTGCTGATATTTTAATTTGATTCATTG
The DNA here is from genome assembly GCA_036173005.1 of Crenichthys baileyi. NCBI lineage: Eukaryota > Metazoa > Chordata > Actinopteri > Cyprinodontiformes > Goodeidae > Crenichthys > Crenichthys baileyi. The sequence continues at coordinate 658,000 of JAHHUM010001753.1, forward strand.
TAGTTTAGGTTCATGATTTATTCTTGTATTTAGAGGTTCCTGTTACTCTCCTGGACTCCCTACTCATCTGTGTTAATTAGCCTGCCTCCTTCAGTTGCCCTGCATCCTCCCTGTCACCAGCTACTCCATGTTTCTCCTGAGTAGCCCCTCTTCTTCATTGGTTCATTGGTCCATTCTCCACCCTACCTCTCAATTTATACCTTCTGATATTCATTGCTCGATCCTCCTGTTTACTACCTGCTCCATGTCAGTATACCTGCCTGAGTTTCCTTGTCCTGTCATTACCTGTACGTTCCAGTTACATTATTATTTAAACACTGCTACTCACCATGTGGCTCTCTGCCACTCTGATCCGCAGGTTGGTCCAGCAAACCAGCCCATCATGACAGTTTTCGGAATCACTGTTAAATTGTTATAAGCATGTCTCCTTCTGGTAACAAAGTCTTAATGGAAAAATCCACATTTGTTTGAGACTCTTATTTTGATCTGAGAAAGGAAGTAGATTTTGTCTTGCATAGTGCTGAGGAAGACACTTTGTTACACAAGCATCAAAAAAGCCCTAAACAAATTTCAATACTTCATTATCAGTACGCACTAAAAATTAGAATGACTAATGACTTAGTGACAGGCAGGAAATGCATTTTTGTTAGCATACATACAGTATATACTACAGTATGTATGTATGCATGTGCAGTGGGGATAACAAATATTTGTTACACTGCCGATTTTGCAGGTTTTCCCACTTGCAAAGCATGCAGATGTCTTTAATTTTTATCATAGGTACTCCTTAACTGCGAGTGACGGAATCTAAAACAAAAATCCAGAAATTTTATTTCTGGATTTATAGTATAGTGTTATTTTTATGTAATTAATTAGCATTTTATTGCATGACATAAGTATTTGATCACCTAACAACCAGCAAGAATCCTGGCTCACAGACCTGTTAGTTCTTCTTTAAGAAGCCCTCCTGTTCTCACTCATTAGCTGTATTAACTCCACCTGTTTAAACGCGTTATCTGTATGAAAGACACCTGTCCACACAGCAATCAAACAAATTCCAACCACTCCACAATGAACAAGACCAGAGAGCTGTGTAAGGACATCAGGGATAAAATAGTAGACCTGCACAAGGCTGCAGGAAAATAGCCAAGCAGCTCGGTGAGAAGGCAACAACTGTTGGCTCAATTATAAGAAAATGGAAGAAGTTCATGATGACGCTCAGTCTCCATCAGTCTTGGGCTCCATGCAAGATCTCACCTTGTGTGGCATCAATGATCATGAGGAAGGTGAGGGATCAGCCCAGAACTTCACGACAGGACCTAGTCAATGACCTGTGGAGAGCTGGAACCACAGTCTCAAAGAAGACCATTAGTAACACACTACGCCGCCATGGATTAAAATCCTGCAGCACAAGCAACGTCCCCCTGCTCAAGCCAGCGCATGTCAAGGCCCATCTGAAGTTTGCCAATAACCATCTGGATGATCCAAAGGAGGAATGGGAGAAGGTCATGTGATCTTATTAGACAAAAATAGAGCCTTTTGGTCTAAACTCCACTCGCCGTGTTTGGAGGAAGAAGAAGGATGAGTACAACCCCACGAACACCATCCCTGCAGTGAAACATAGAGGTGGAAACATCATTCTTTGGGTATGCTTTCCTACAAAGGGGAAAGGATGACTGCACTGTATTGAGGGGGGGATGGGTAGGGCCATGTATCGGGAGATCTCAGCCAACAACCTCCTTCCCTCAGTAAGGGCATTGAAGATGGGTCATGGGTGGGTCTTCCTGCATGACAACAACCCGATGCACACAGCCAGGGCAACTAAAGAGTGGCTCTGTAAGAACCGAATTTAGTACTTTTATAGGTACCGACCAAATTCTATCGGTACTTCCGAGTACCGATTTACGTAAAATCAAAGGAAACCATGTTTCGGTACCTAAAACGCATTACTGTGACACTGGAGTGGAAGAGTGGGCAATTTTCCATGCCGGACATGAACACAGTATTGCACGCAAAAGAGTGTAATGACGTCAGTACCCGCTGGTACATTCAACAAAGAAGGCTTGACTGCTACAAAGCGCTCGAAAGTATGGCTCAACTTCGATAAATACAATGCCGATTACTGCAATATTTGTGACGCGAAGTTTATGGTCAGCGCCAGTAATTCCTCTAATTTGAGGAAGCACCTGGTGAAGCACAATATTCTTCTCAAGGCTGAAGAGTGCACAATTTATCAACAGCCTCAGCTATAGGGGTACAACTCCTGCATTTGGCAGGCCTACATCTGATAGCGACTTGTCTGCAGCCAGCAGCATGGGAGAAAAAATGTTTGAAACATTTGGTGATGGTGACAATGACGATGCGAGTGAGACAGCTGCATCATCTTCGTCTGCTCCAAGTAAGTACGCCCAGTGTTCAAGATGACATTAGCATGGCATGTTAACTTGCATTAGTTATCATTATCAGCTCAGTTCCTCGTACTTTGTAACGTTAATGTAAATGCTTGTTTTCATTTACGGGCCCGTCGGACCCATTGTTAACCCGCCCTAAAGTTAAAGTGAGAGCTGTAATGACTCCCTTTACCAAAGCAAAGGAGACAGCCCAGCCCCACAGGGTTGTGACTGCATTTGTGGTTAAAGGAATGTTACCCTTTACAACGGTGGCCAGCCCATGGTTTAGGTAAATTATTGCTGCATAAAATTTGTGATTATGAGTGTGATGGAGCAAGCTAGTGAAAAAGCAGTTATGTTTATTATTATTTTATTGTTGTTATTGGTAAAAGGGAAATGACGAGGCCCCTAAGTCTAAAGTACACCCCCCAAACAGCAAGGATATTTGCAACACATTAATACCAGCTTGGTATAATGCTGAAAAGGTCCATGTGAAGGAGGAGCTGAAAGCAGTAGATGATGTTGCAGTGACTGCAGATGCATGGAGTAGATTGGCTCAATATCACTACATCACAGTCACTGTCCACTATGAAGTCGAGGCTGAGTTGAGAGAAGAGAGAAAGTCTTCCATACAAGAGCAGTATATGTCTCCCAGACAGGGTCTGCTGTAGCTGAAGAGAAAGAGAACATCCTAGATAAGGTGAAGATAAGGTGAAGTCCAAAGTGGTCGCTATCACCGTTTACAACGCTGCCAACATGGATGTAGCTGTGAAGAAAATGCACATTATGAAGATTGGGTGTTTTGCTCATACCCTGAACATAGCAGCCCAAAAGCTGTACAGTGTGAAAAGCATTGTCAGCTGGTCAGGGAGGATACGGGCCGTTGTGCTGTGGCTAAGAAGAAATAGTTTTGCCAAGCCTGAAAAACAGAAACTCCTAAGTAGGATAGGTAAAAGATTACTAAAACATGTGGAATGTTAATATATTTACTATTTTAGACATTTAAACACCTCATGATCAAGGAGCTGGTGTATGATTTCTGCAGGCGCAGATCCACCATACTAATACCGGTGAACATCCAGGGAACTGACATAGAGAAAGTGGACTCCTATAAATTCCTAGGTGTTCACCTAAACAAAGAAACTGGACTAGAGTCACAACACTAATGCTCTTTACAGGAAGAGTCAGAGCAGACTCTACTTGTTAAGGAGGCTGAGATCTTTTTTGAGTCCAGTGGGTGCTCTTTAAGAATTTGTTTGACTCTGTAGTGGCATCGGCCATAAATTAGATAAACTCATTAGGCCAGCTCTGTCCTAGAATGCCCCCTCAACCCAATGAAGGTGATGGGAGGCAGAAGGACTTTGGCAAAAATAACATCACTGTTTGAAGATGTCTCCAATCCCATGCATAAAAAAGTTGCAGAACTGAAGAGCTCCATCAGTGGAATACTGCTGCATACTAGGTGCACAAAGGAGAATTATCCCATATCCTTCCACCCAGGAGCTGTAAGACCGACACTGCTCCCAGGAAACTCAATAAGCTCTCACATCCATGCTATTTTTGCATTTTTTCCATTTCTTGTAAACAGCCTTTTGTTAAGCCCAATTATACATGCACATTTTGTACAGTTTCAAAACCACTCCACTGAGTTGCAATTTTTTTTAATCTGATTATGCTATTTTTAATAAATGCACAGTATTTTCTTCTTACAATGTAAATGTTCTGTTATGATTCTGGCACGTCTGCTCTACCCTGTCTCCCTGGCTGCAATCAGCAGATGAGATGCACCTGGTGACTGTTGCAGTGCAGTGCAATCTGTGGCATTCCAAGCACCTGTGTCTTCCCTGATATATACTGACTCTGACAAGCAGACGGTGCCAGATTTTTGAAAGCCATCGTGTGAGTAGATAGCCAGCATTCCTTCCTGTCTGATCATTGTTTTTGACCTTGCCTTGCCTCTTGGATTTTGCCTCTCTGCCTGCTCCTTGTCGGACTGTTTGGATTTTGGTTTTCGACCCTGTTTCCTGCATCTGGTTCATGCCTCTGCCTGCCCCTTGCCTGACGTCTCTTGTTCCGATCATTGACCCAGTTTCTGTCCCTGAATTATTGAGCCAGCCTAGCCCTTGGATTATTCAGCCTAAAGTCACCTGCCTTTCTTACCTGCGCTGTGGAGATCCCTGCCTGCTACTCACTGAGGTTTCCCCTCTGGGTTTCAAGTTCTACCCAAGACAAAAGCAGGTTAGTGACTTTTCTGATCCTTGCAAGATCTGGAGAAACTTTAAGTCACTAATCCTTCTCTCTGCTTCAGTGATCCCCGGAAGCTGTGTGGAGTTTAACCTGAGTGACGTTTTCCTGTGGCTGAATAAACCTTTTAATCTTTCAGTTCTGTCTGGCTGAATCTTGGGTCCGCCTTTTTCTGACTCGTAATATGTTCCCCTACTGTACAGACTCTGATTCTTATATTTGTGTTGGTATATATTTTTTTACCTTTTGTATGTATCTGCATAATTCAGTTTGCCTTTCTCTTGCTGGACAAAAAATGGCTAGTTCTATTGTATTCTGTTCTATGTAATTTATGTATTTCTCAGCTCTGACCCTCAACACTTTTTTTTTTTTTTTTTAACTTTTATATTTTACACATGAGGGCAAAGTAGCAGAAAGATAAGAAAGACTAAGTTGTTGTGTTATGGCTCCACTGACCCAAACTTCTGTGTCATCCCTTTTTTTAAAAAAAAAAAAAAAAATACAGACCTGCAAAAAGTGTCTGGTACTGAGTGACAAAACATCTCTGCTTGAATATTATATTTTCATTATTCAGCTTTTTATTGCTGTATCTTTCTTAGCAATTCTGTATTATACATATGTCTATAGAGCAACAATGTTGCCTGCTAAGATATATTTAATGTTTTCCTGGTGGTAGAGTGGGTTAGAATGCCATCTGATGTAGTGCTCTGACAGCACACTACGCTCTTTGCTCTCCCTGCCACACGTCAGTGACAGACACAGCCATTAAGGATGCCATCTGTAGTCAATGGTTCAGAACAGAAGCAGCACTATCTCAGCCAAAAGAAGGGGTGGTACAGCTATCAATCGTTCTGACATTTAGCTAACATTGCACCATAGATGAATCTCTCCCCCCTAACAAACACATTTGAAAAGGGACAAAAAACTTTAGAGTTTGCAGCTGTTGTTCACTTTTCCTGGCAAAGTTCTGCAACCTTAAGTGTGAAACCTGCAGTACTCAAAGACCCACTGTCACCATCAAAAACAGAGTTTATTGTTTAATTATTTTACCCTACTCCAATTACTAATCTATAGGCACTGTTAACTTTTACCACCAGAAACAAAACATTTGATGTTTTATGAACAAAATGTTAGGTGCATTGTACTTTGCCAAAGAAAAATAAAAGAACTGCAGCATTTGAATAGACCTAGTTTTACGCTCTAAAGCTATGAATTAAAGCAAAGAGGCTGATAAACCCAGAACACCCGGAGCTCTGGGATATTGATTACCACACAAGTAACGTCAGCGGCTAGTGCTGTTGATTTGGTATCTTGGGACTAACAGTTGTTCCTGCCAGCTGGCACCAACAATACAATCCCAAACATTCAAAATAGTCCAATGATGGACACTAGCAATTAATGCAGGTGATTCTATTAAAGCCTTGCTGGATGGCGTTGAGACAAAAGCAGCTCCATGTGAGATCATTAGACAATTTTACTACAATAGTGCAGCTACATAGAGTAATTTTTTTTTTATAAATAAATTTTCTGAATCTTTAAGAAGTCTACAAAGCAAATCATCTGGGCCAGCAACATGTGATTCACAGTCCGTCACTTCCATAGACATAAGGAACTGACCCCTCAGACAGAGTCTTTCAGCCAGTCCTCCTTCATACTGGCCGAGGTTGCTAAAACACTCGTCCCTGAAGTGCTTCGCGCAAATGAAGAGGACTTGATGTAAGTATAAAGTAAGTACACTTGCTGATGTTTAAAGAAGGAAAACTGCAGCAAAATGCTAATCAAATGAACGGTCCATCATTGGCAACAACACCTATAAAGGTTGAACATCAGCTTTGCAAGTGGGTTGAAGCCCATCATTCTACAGCACCAAAATACATTACAGACTTGTTGACCGTGCATGAACCACCCAGACCTCTCAGGACTTCTGGCTCAGATCTACTCTGCATACCCAGAGCCAGAACTAAAGATGGAGAAGCAGCTTTAGTTCTTAGTTTTTATCTTTTTTATTATCTTATCATTTTAATCATTCATTTTTATTCTGTTTAATTATTTAATAACCTTTATCCCACTGTAATGTACTTTTCCCATTATGTCTCTGTCTGTTTTTTTTTTCATGTACAGCACTTTGAATTGTCTTGCTACTAAAATGTGCTATACAAGGGTGAAAGTAGTTTTAAATTCTTGCCGGTACTCAGGGGCGGAGCTAAGGGGGGGGGGGGGTTGTTTGTCTGGGGGGCACTGGGGGCAATATATATATATATATATATTATATATATTACCAGGGGTTGGACAATGAAACTGAAACCCTGTCATTTTAGTGTGGGAGGTTTCATGGCTAAATTGGACCAGCCTGGTAGCCATCTTCATTGATTGCACTTTTGCACTAGTAAGAGCAGAGTGTTAAAGGGTTTCCCAATTAGCAGGGTAAGAGCACAGTTTTGCTCAAAATATTGAAATGCACACAACATTATGGGTGACATACCGAGTTCGAAAGAGGACAAATTTTTGGGGCACGTCTTGCTGGGCATCTGTGCCCAAAGACAGCAAGCTTTGTGATGTATCAAGAGCCACGGTATCCAGGGTAATGTCAGCATACCCCCAAGAAGGACGAACCACATCCAACAGGATTAACTGTGGACGCAAGAGGAAGCTGCCCTGAAAGGGATGTTCAGGTGCTATTCGGATTGTATCCAAAAACATAAAACCACGGCTGCCTGAATCACGGCAGAATTAAAGGGTGCACTCAACTCTCCTGTTTCCCCCAAAATGTCCGTCGGGAGCTCCACAGGGTCAATATACACGGCCGGGCTGCTATAGCCAAACCTTCGGTCACTCATGCCAATGCCAAACGTCGGTTTCAATGGTGCAAGAGCGCAAATCTTGGGCTGTGGACAATGTGAAACATGTATTGTTCTCTGATGAGTCCACCTTTACTGTTTTCCCCACATCCGGGAGAGTTATGGTGTGGAGAAGCCCAAAGAAGTGTACCACCCAGACTGTTGCATGCCCAGAGTGAAGCATGGGGATGGATCCTGCAAGAAGAATGGTTTAAAATCCCTCTGACCACTATGCAGGACTTGTATATGTCATTCCCAAGACGAATTGACGCTGTATTGGCCTCAAAAGGAGGCCCTACACCATACTAATAAATTATTGTGGTCTAAAATATATATATATATATATATATATATATATATATATAATGTGTGTGTGTGTTAATTGTTACTCTCATCTGTGGCCCCCTTGAGATCTCTCTCTCTCTCAGTTAAGTCCAAACTCAAACAAAAAATAAAATGTATCAATATTTTACTTTACTGTAGGCTGAAATTAGAATCATTTGACAATGTAGTATATATTTCAATTGTTAAAGAACTGCCATGTATGAAACAATGATAAACCATTTTCTGATGCATAACATTTCATCTTTAGTTTCTATCTTTTCTTTTGAATAAAGAAGTTATTGTTCTCTGCATTGCAGTCAAGTTTTGATTTCATTTAAATTAAAAATTTGACCGTTCGGCTGTTTTCACGGTTTTTATTTAAAAGTCTGTAGATAGTAAGTGATTTATTGTTCGTCCTGTCTTAATGCAAGCGGCGGTTTTTAATGTCTGTGCACCACCTGTGTAAAATCTCCCATTCCATTAAATCGAACGCACCGATCTCCTTGGCAACCACTCTGTTTTGGAGGTAAACAGAGGAGGTAGATGCACATGTGACAGTACACTACACTCCTACATAAGTGGGTCAAATTTTTTTTTTTGTGCTACTTTTGTCATTTTGGTTAAATATAATAATTTTTTATATACAATATTTTGTATTACAACTTTGTCCACCGAATAATAATTTAATATTTGAAAAAAAATAATTTTTAACATTTTCAAAACATTGGAAATACTTGATTCTTAAAAGAATGTTGCACAACAGCAATAGAACATCAGTATTCATTTTGTATGTCTGTGTGTATGTAAGCTTATGTATGTGGAACAGTATTGGCGTGTGTGTAACGGTCTTGAACCCTCACTGTATGCAGTTGTGGCAGAGAACTTGTCTAAGGCTGTGATCATTGCAAACAGGTTCATAGCATTTCATATACCGACTGCTGATCTTATTGTCTTTGTTAGTTGGGCAGATCCCGAACCCTTTTTTCATTGGTTGGGCCTGTTTGTGTCTTTTACCACCAACGATCGGGTTTTGCAGTCGGGGGAAACTTTCTGATTATCTAGTATGGTGTGACAAGCTCCTTGGAGAGATCAGTGAGGAAGAGCCGCGGTGCATTGGTGATACCACTCTTGAACTCAAGGGTGCCGAGTTGTGAAAAAGGTGTAGGTATTCATGGTGACGATGTCAAGCATCTTCTAACACAGCACCATGGGCCACCACTCCATTTGATGCTTGCAGGTGTAGGTGCCAACCATCTGGTCCATGGTGTATATACATCCTTTAGCCTTATTGTAGTATGTGCTGATTTCTGTTTATTTATTTTGCTAGTTTCATGTTCCACTTTGCTGTGATGCATTGTGTTTAGGGGCACAATAGCCATTCCTTTTTGCCTGGTGTAGCTGACCATGGTGAAATTACCATTAAATCCACAGCCTGTGCAGTCAACTTTCCTAGATTTGGAAGCCTTAATCAGAAGAGGGATGTATGCAATAGAGCCCCAACAAATGTGACATTCTTCCTCAGGAGGTGCTGCCTAAGAGGGACACTTGTGAAGGCTGCACGATTGCCAGACAATGTTTTCTCCCAGATTCTTTAGAATTTCTTTAGCATCACAAATCCAGAATATATTCAGACCATATTTGCCAGGTGTGTTTGGCACATACTGTAGAAACTTGCACCTCCACCTTAATATAAGATAATACTGAAGATAAGACCTACATATATCAGGTAATTAAGTTGAAATTTTGATGTCATAATATCAATAATACATTTTTAGAGTAATAGCTGGAATACAAAATGATAACAACTTTGTGTTAAGAAGATATTGCAGGAAAACAACCACACCGTGTCTTAATTTGAGGGTGTTTGAGTTTTTGTTTTGGGTTTTTCTCTGATTCTGGTTATGTTCTCTAAATTGGCGATTCCTCGTCCAGAGGCAGGTCCGTTTAGATGCCGCTCCTCAAGATTTTATGTTATGGATACAGGCAATAAACACAAGCTTGAATCGGAGTTCAACAGGGACCCGGACAGGTAGCAAGCAGTAGGTCCAATAACCAGAACCAAAACAAAAAATACCCAACCAGGGAGGGTGGAGAGTTCAGGTGGATGGCCGAGAGGTTGCCCCGAAGAGCCACAGAGTTCGGGAAAAGGACCGGAAACGAGCCTTGGAGGTCTGCGGTGGGTGAGAAAAAGCTTTGGACGATGGACGATGATGGCTGTGAAGAGGTTCTGGAGGCTGGGGCAAACAGCAGGGGGACGCCAAATCCAATGTTGGAGTCAGTGAAGGCTGTGAACAAGGCAGAGAACTGTGCTGACCAAGGCGAAGGGGAAGTATGGCGCCAGACCCGTGACCACACACCGAGGACAGGTGAGAGGACTGGTTTTCCTGCTGCTGAACTGGTGGTCTATCTTGCAGAGGTGGAGAGGAGGTGTAACGCTGCGGACTGGTGCCCAGCTTGGGATTCGGCAGTCCCAGAAAAGTCTCTTCCAGCAGTATCTGGGAAGGCAGGATTTCCACATCCACCCCATTCATGGACCCCTTGTTGCTCTGCTGGATTCCCCTTGTTGAATCCAGCAAAGCAACCTTCATCCACCTCATGTCTCCAGAGTGCTGCAGCATAGCCTGCCTTATGTCTCCAGAGTGCTGCAGCACAGCCCGCCTCATGTCTCTAGAGGCTTCGTCGTAGGTGCTCTTGGCTGCTTGGCTGGCCTTCACGACTACAACGCTGGTCTCCAAGATTCCTGCATCCTCCTGGCCGACCTCCACGATTCGTGCCTCTTCTCTGCCCGCTATGGACTACCGCCAGGTCACCCGCCTGAACTCTTTGCCCGCTCAGGACAACCTCGGGCCACTAGCCTGAACTCTTTGCCTGCACAGGATGACCTCTGGGCCGTCTGCCTGAACTGTGTTTCGTTGTTGTGTTTCTGGCCCTCCTTCCAAGGCCCTTGAGGCCCAACCTGTTTTGGGTTGCCTTGTTTTTGTTTTTGTTTGCTTCTTATCATTGTTTTCCAGGTGGTGCTTTAGTTCATTCCTTAGGGCTTATTGTTTCTTATGATTCTTGTATTCTGTTCATAGTGCATTTTAGGTTATGTTCCGTTGTATGTGTAAGATGTTCCTTAGGCTTGATTGTGTCCTGATATTCCTGTTTAGCTCCAGCAATGTTCTTGTTTTCACTCCTGCCACAGCTTGTAATAAGCTTTATTCAGTCCACCTGCACCATGCCAGTCTCCCTGTTTCTCCTTTGCATGCCTTTTATATACACTGCTGTTCTGTTCATTCCTCGTGGATACATACTGTTCATCTCTCTGTCTGTTGTTCATGCCATATCCCTCCAAGCTTGTGTGTCGAGCTAAGCCAAGCCCCGTGCACTTTGCCTGCTTTTGTTGCCACCTCGCTGTGTGGGTTTACGTTGATTAAAACTTTTACTTACGGCAACTCTTCCGGCCCGTCTGCATTCTGGGGTCCATTCTAAGAGCTACTCTGTTACACACTTGGTCATTTCTGGCCCATTTATGCATATAAGGGTTAACCTACATAGTCACTTAGTCAAACTCATGAAGGTATAAAGTTCACCAAAGGATTGTATGGTCAAATGTAAGGCCATCCAAGGACCAAGGGACTGGTTGGGCTAGTAAGGTCTGAGCCCGACCTACTTTTGAGCAATTTTATGTAAAAAATAAAAATATAGAGCGATTAACAAAACACAAGATAGAGTAATAAGAAGTTTATAGTCACATTCTATCATTACCGGTCATCATCATTGCTTCTAAACAGCCTATCAAAATCAACCTTTTAAAAAACGTATTGGCTAATAAAGTCATGTGACTTGAGTAAAGGTTCAGAACAATCAATGCATGCAAGTTTTTCATGCCACTAGTTTACAGCTTGTTTGCTATTTAGTTTCTACTGTCAAGTGAAACAAAACAATCCCAGATTTGTTTGTTTCAGGGAATAGTTGAAAGTACACTGTCAACCAAGCTGATTGAAATCTTTGTGGAGTCTCCATTAAAACATCTGCAGCTTGTTTAATGGTGGATGTTTGAATGTTTTTTTTTGTCATTCATAATAAGTTCTTCACTCAGACGCTATATATATATATCTATATAAATATAGATATATATATAAATATCATATGCAAATAAGTAAAAAGGTAAAAAAGTCAGAAGTAAAAAAGTACGTGCAGCCACAGGAAGAGGCTGTGCTCCTCCCACTCTCAGAGTGGTCATTCTGCTTGGCAGTATAATAAACCACAGTCTTCCCTTGCTGATGTTTAGACATTTAACATGAAGAAGCAAGGGACTCACCAAGAGTCTCTAATGGAGGCAGTGCACTGTTGAGCTAAAACCATCTGCCTCTGGGATGGGGAGTAGTCCTGCATTCTGAACAGAGCTGAACCCTCCTTCTGGACACAGATGGACATTAAAACAGCATGGTTCGAATGATGCATTAAATGAGAAGCAAATGATTTAATTCCTTTATGGGCCATCAGGGTTATGTATGACACTAGACAGTCATCTTCCAATAGTATCTCGTTGTATAATTGAAGAGCCTGCACCCCCATGTCAAATGTATCTCTTATTTGAGGTGGTACAGGAATCACATCAGGATGTCTCCTGTTGTGTATTTGGAGTTATGATCACCTTCAGATGTGGAATGCTTCATGGAGGACCCTGTTTTGACATGGTATTTATTTTAACATAGGAGCATATTATTTCAACAAGGCCCATATAAGTTACAGATGTATGCTTTAACCTGGGGGGATCTTTAGACACAGCCTTGCTTAATAGGCGCATGGACAGTACACACACTTTCTCCAAATTTGGCTTTGTTACCTCTAAACATCAGCAGCCTGTAGCTTCTGACTGTCCTTAAGCATGTTAATACATGCATACTGTACCTTGCCTTTTTCGATCAATTTGATCAAGTAAGGCTTAAAAATAAGCTCAAAACCTAATTTGATGCCTCAACACCTAATTTATTATGAGACACTACATTCCTGTAGAGGATTTCTGGGGATATCCACTAGAAGAGAACCCAGTACCCAGACCAAGAACCTGGCAGTAGGCCTGCATATCTCTTCTAGCCCGGGTTTATATGGATACAACGAAAATAGCGAATATTGCAAATGCAGCATCTCTTGTTTATCATACACAATTTTCATGTTAGTGTGGACAGGGAATAAAGTTGAAAGAAAAATAGGGTTATTTACTAAGAGATTTTTACAAGTCATTCTGTCAAGTCTCAAGTCATTGAGGGTCAGTCTAAGTAAAGTATTATAAGTCTAATCCAAGTATTACATTTGCAATGCAACTCAAGTCTGAAACTTGAGTCGTCATCTTGGCATTTACTCATTCGTTTTTACAGCTGTTTTGTCCTTTTTTAGGTTGTAACAAAGCTGTAAGGGCTTACAGGGGTTGGACAATGAAACTGAAACACCTGGTTTTAGACCACAATAATTTATCAGTATGGTGTAGGGCCTTCTTTTGCGGCCAACACAGCGTCAATTCGTCTTGGGAATGACATATACAAGTCCTGCACAGTGGTCAGAGGGATTTTAGACCATTCTTCTTGCAGGATAGTGGCCAGGTCACTACGTGATACTGGTGGAGGAAAACGTTTCCTGACTCGCTCCTCCAAAGCACCCCAAAGTGGCTCAATAATATTTAGATCTGGTGACTGTGCAGGCCATGGGAGATGTTCAACTTCACTTTCATGTTCATCAAACCAATCTTTAACCAGTCGTGCTGTGTGTATTGGTGCATTGTCATCCTGATACACGGCATCGCCTTCAGGATACAATGTTTGAACCATTGGATGCACATGGTCCTCAAGAATGGTTCGGTAGTCCTTGCCAGTGACGCACCCATCTAGCACAAGTATTGGGCCAAGGGAATGCCATGATATGGCAGCCCAAACCATCACTGATCCACCCCCATGCTTTACTTTGGGCATGCAACAGTCTGGGTGGTATGCTTCTTTGGGGCTTCTACACACCGTAACTCTCCCGGATGTGGGGAAAACTGTAAAGGTGGACTCATCAGAGAACAATACATGTTTCACATTGTCCACAGCCCAAGAATTGCGCTTCGTACACCATTGAAACCGACGTTTGGCATTGGCATGAGTGACCAAAGGTTTGGCTATTGCAGCCCGGCTGTGTATATTGACCCTGTGGAGCTCCCGACGGACAGTTCTGGTGGAAACAGGAGAGTTAAGGTGCACATTTAATTCTGCCGTGATTTGGGCAGCTGTGGTTTTATGTTTTTTGGATACAATCCAGGTTATCACCCGAACATCCCTTTCAGACAGCTTCCTCTTGCGTCCACAGTTAATGCTGTTGGATGTGGTTCGTCCTTCTTGGTGGTATGCTGACATTACCCTGGATACCGTGGCTCTTGATACATCACAAAGACTTGCTGTCTTGGTCACAGATGCGCCAGCAAGACGTGCACCAACAATTTTTCCTCTTTTGAACTCTGGTATGTCACCCATAATGTTGTGTGCATTTCAATATTTTGAGCAAAACTGTGCTCTTACCCTGCTAATTGAACCTTCAACTCTGCTCTTACTGGTCTAATGTGCAATCAATGAAGACTGGCTACCAGGCTGGCCCACTTAACCATGAAACCTCCCACACTAAAATGACAGGTGTTTCAGTTTCATTGTCCAACCCCTGTATATCTAAGGTCACATTAACCAAATAACCTCAGACAGGTTTTTTCCTGGACTGTGTGATTTAGCTGATGTGCCTGCAGAAAACCAACTTATCCCTAATAAAAACATGCCATCTCCACATAGAAAAGCCCCAGCTGGCATTCAACCCATAGATGTTCTTGCTATGAATCAGCTGCGCTATGAATCTGACTCTGAAGTCTGCCGTTACGGTGATTATGTCTGAACATGTGTCATGGATTTCCTAAAAATTTTTTTAAAAAGCAAACTAGTTTTTCCAGCCTTTACAAAAGAGGTTCGGGTGTGGTGCTGGTGGTGTAGGGGTTAGAGCGCGACCACATATAGAGGCTATAGTCCTCGAAGCGGCCGTCCCAGGTTCGAGTCCCAGACCTGGCGACCTTTGCCGAATGTCTCCCCCTCTCTTTGTCCCTCCTTCCTGTCTGCCTAATGTCAAAAATAAAGGCCTCTAGTGCTGAAAAAATTCTTAAAAAAAAAAAAAAGAGGTTCACCATGAAAGAGCCGTTACAGACAGAGAATGTACAGGTCGCTGCAGCTTCTTGATGGTCTGATGTGACTCACTCAGCCGACGCTCAGCTCTTCTTTAGAGAGACCTGTTGAACAGAAACATAGAGTCATTTTACTTTGTAGCCCTAGGTGCCAAGTCAGATGATAAATTGACATGTTTTAGGTAATGTGTGGTTAGAAGATAATATTGCATTAGCCTTCTGAAATGTTGTCCTCACGTTGGAGCAGAGATGCTGTAGGAACAGAATACCAGTCCATGTCATTGAAATAACAACAGAACATCTGAGTGACATCTGAATGTCATTATGTATAACAGATTTAAGCTGCATTATTTTACCGAATATAAGTTATTGCTGAATAAATAAGAAGTAGATGTAGGCACATATTTACAAAAAACGTATGAAACTTTGTATGTATTGTTATGAAACTCTTTTTGTTACATTATTGAAATGTATTGATATTAAATGTAGCATATAAATCAACAAAGACACAAGCTGATCTCCTCCATCCCACATCACGCTAATCTAGGAATTTATTCAAAATGAGCATTGACCAATTACTGAGTGTATATTCTGTACAGTACATGGTCATACTTTCTGTTTTAAAAATGCTTCTTTTGTTATTTTTAATAAATTTATGATTTTCCTGTAACTGAATTCAGGGTTTTTATTAGCTGTAAGTGAAAATTAAAATCAATAGTTTCCATTATTGAACTGAATTATTAAAATAAATCACCCTTATTAACAATAGTGTTCAAGTTAATTATGAAGCACCTGTATGTTTTGCAGTAGGTCAAATTACAGCAAATATGGCAAGCATGCTAAAGTTCTGTCTTTCATCTGAGCTGATTGATATAGTATTGTTTTCCTAATACAGGCCAGTCTGCATGAACACTGCAAAATTCATGGATTATGACTGACGGTACAACTGTACTGCCACTTTGTCATATCATCCCAATTACCAACAAACGTCTTGCAGAATAAGCACATTATTTTACATCCACTAAAATGAGTATTTATTTGTTTTGAAGATGCTGTGAATTAATTCTGCTTATGAAATAGGTAGCTATTAATATCAACCGTTCTATGAATAATGCATGCTTACATATCACTTTGAAGAAAAAAATAACTGCTTGTTTTTGTTCTGTGATGGCTTTAGTAAATATCTCACCTCCCTGTGAGTTTCTTATATCCTCTGAGTTCTTTTCTTCTGTCATCCACGCTTTGCTCTGCCAGGTAATTTCCTGCATGTTTCGGGTTATATCTCATGTGTCAGAGATGTTTAAAGAGCTTTGATATGAATATGGATTCTTTTAACATTTTGTAGATTTTATAACCTAGCTAAATTGCTGTGTTCTTTAAGCAAGGTATAAAAGCTGTGTCAGCTGGTGTTCAGATGCTGAACCCAGACCTGCTCACTAAGCCAAGTGCAGGGATTAAATTAGGTCTGACGTTGTATTATTTAGTTGAAGAGGTCATCCTACAACCACAAGTCCCAGATTAAAACCGTACAGAACAGCTTGCTGCTGTGGAGGAAAGCTTTAGCGGAGTGCTGACTGTTAAGATTCCTCCGTCTCCCTCCTTTGTTTTTTAACTTGACTTTCCATTATGAAATGTTGATTGGTGTAATGGAACGTAATGGGACAACACTAAATGTTGACTTAGGGTGAGCTGAGCGCTGGAGTGTTAAAACTGATTAAGCAGATTTTTCGTCTGGGGCTCAGTGCAGCGTTTGGGGTTAATGTCCTCATCCATGCGTGAACGCACAAGTGGGCAGCCCTGAGAAGAACAGGCTCTTTCTTCCGTTTGCCAAGTAGAATTTAGCTTTTCCTCTTCAGGCATTTATTGGAAATAACAGCTTGTTATTCTGAGGGTTCCAATCGCAGGACCACGGTCACTGTTACAGTGTTGCAGATCAGAGCTTATTAAATCCTTTGCATTGTTCTTTTTCTGCTAGCTAAGGCAAAGTTGTGTTTGTATACACACTGAGGCATTCTTGTACTTTTAGAAAAGTTGCTAACATAAGTCACTGTAAGGCTGTTTGTAGCTAAGTGTTTTATTTAGTGTTTTTATGTTTTTGCTTTCACTCTTCTCTATGTTCTTCGTGATCAAATCAGCACTGTCTATTTTTTTCACAGGTACAGATCAAGTGTTCGGCACAGCAATGATTGTCATTTGAATTGTTAACTGGTAGGATGATTAGCAAGCTAATTATCCCCGATTTTTGGGTAGCTGACAGAAAGAGCTCTGATGCTGTGTCTGAAAGGTTGTGTGTCTTTAAGGGGGGTCAGAAAGAGAGGACCACTGCAAAGGACTTATAGTCAAACCGAAGGTGTCATGTGTATCAGTCAAGGTTTTGCTGGAGGTGCTATAAAATCTCTTACTTAAAAGAATGTACAAATTACACTCAGATTCAACCCTATGTTTAGAGCAGCTCAGTCACAGAGATGTACTACAAAAAATAATAAGAAAGCAACAACAAAAGGAACTACGAGTTAGAGGAATACAATACACACTAGGAAATGGTAGAGGGAGGAAAAGGAAACAATAAACATGAAGCCCAAAACCAAACTAGAAACAACTAAACATAAGTAAAAACACAAAACCACAAACTGAGTCCAAAAATGTGATGTTCTGACACCAGGCAGCTATGGATTATTGTGGCTGTTGAAAACTTCCCCACATGAGTGTCACTGCTCTCAAACACAATGTACACTATTCTGCTATGGTATCAAGGTAATTTCAAATATCACAGCAATGACCCGATAGTATTAATTAATCTCACGCTACATTATCCAGACACTTCATTCACCGCAGAATACAGGATGCTTGAAACTAAACTGGAAACCTGGGACTTATCTTGCTAGTAATTTGGCTAATAATGATCTCACCACTTGGGAGTACTTATAAAAGACTGAAATGCCATTAGCAGATGGTCAGATGATCTTTTAAAATGAAAAAAATTAACAACAGTAATATTACACAAAGGTCATGTTGCAGCAGAACGATGTGAATTCCACACCATTGATCTCAATACACTGGCACTTTTCAGAATGAGTTCAAATCAAAATCAACCCACATACTTCAAAGACATGAAAGAATTTAAAGTTCAGTGAAATCCTCCTTCATTTCCTCTTTATTATACCATCGTAATAGTTGTTTTACGAAACACCAGCATGCTTGGTAAGATGGGAAACAGTAGGAAAGCAGCTTTTTTGATTACTTTTAGACCAGGCAGTTTTGCTTGGACAGATACTAGACTTAATATATAGCTCTAAATCAGAGGTACACGAGGCTTGACATTGATGCATCCCTAAATAAGATTTACATATAGCCTCACTGCAATTAAGGCCACTTCTTTAAATTTGCTTACCAATAGCAGACATCTGAGATGTATTTATCTTATTTGATTTTTCTTGTTTGTTCATCAGAGGCATCCCACAGTCCTGTAAAGAACTCCCCAGAAATGTCTCCTATGATGTCACAACAACAGCGCCGCGACTCAGACCGTTACTGCCAGCTATGCAATGCTTGGTTCAACAACCCTGGCATGGCTCAGCAGCATTATGATGGAAAGAAGCATAGGAAGAATGCCACCAGAGCAGATCTGCTGGAGCAGCTGGGCCAGACCATGGACATGGGAGAAATGAAAGGTATGGACATCAGCCTGATGGAACTAGGCTACACATATTCACAGAGCATTGCTACAATAATTGACTTAGACATCTATGGACAAGATGAAGATGCTAACTGCTTTGAAGTTCTGCTCTGAAAGTTTTCGGGTATCAGAATCAGAATCAGCTTTATTGCCAAGTTTGTGAAGACAAACAATAAATTTGACTCTGGAACTGTCATGTCCTGCCAGTTAGTGAAGTTTTGTGTTAGTGTTTTTGTTTACTTTCCTCTGTCAGGTGTTTTTCTGTTTAACCAGGTTATTAGATACCTTCTGTTTATTTTTCAGTCCCTAGATTCTTGTGTTTTGTGTGTTTGTTTATATTGTCCAATAGATCTGTTTTTCCAGGGTTGTGTTATTTAGTTTAGTTTCTTTACTTTTCTTCTCAGTTCCTCATGTTCCTGCTGATTAGTTGTAATTAGACACATTCCCCTCAGTCTCCCTGCAGCCCTGTTCCCCCCCTTGCCATATTTCTTCTGATTACCTGCCTCCCTGTTCATTGGTCCATACTCCAGCTTTCCTCAGTTTATAAGCTTTCAGGTTTTGATTGTTCCCCAACTACTCTGTTTTGTAACCTGTTCTTGTTTCCTGGCTCCATGTTTGACTTCCATGTTCTGGCTTTGTGTGTTCACAACTTATTATTACGATTAAACAAAGAACTTTTCTACTCACCATGCGACTCCCGAGCGCAAGTCTGCACTTTGATCCTAACAAATTAAGACTGATTATGACAGGCACACTTTGCTCTCAGTGAGGATTTTTTAAATTTATTTTTTAATAAATAATTTAATAATAGTAATTTAGGCATTTAAAAAGCTAAATTACCTTATCAAACATTATTACAGTGACCATTATTACTATTTTATTTTATTATTATTTTAAAGAAATGAGATCATGATCATTTTTAAAACCTTTCTTTAAAACGTTTTCCACTTGATTTCTGCTCTCCAGCAGAAAATCATCAGATGCAGCAGAACATCAGCAACTCGACCTCTGAATGGTTCAACTGAACAAAATGAAGGTGTTGGAGTGGGCTAGTCAAATTCTGGATTTGAATCCAGTTCAGATGCTGTGACATGACATTATGAGTTATGGTAAATTCTTAATGGCAGTTCTATCTGACAAGATCGGCACGGGCATTTATTGGGGGGGAGGGGTTGTTTTGTGTGTGTCTGCTGGACGGCTTTTAATAGTTCTATTAATTATTAAACATACTGTTATGAACATGCTGAGAATCTGTAACTGTTTCTAATCTCTAATGTGTCTCTTTCTCCTAGGCCAAATGTTTGCTTTTCATCTGTGCATGGTATTATTAACACATCTAATCAGACACCTTAGAAAGTTAACCAACATGAGGCTCATCAATTTGGGTTTCAAGCTGGAATTAATAAATTAACATGACATTATTTCCTTTACTGAAAATAGCCAGGATGTGTACGACACCCCATAAAGCCAGGGGTCCTATTACTTGTCTCCCCATCACAATATGTCAATACAAGTTTCACAGTATAATTTAAAATGGTGGACGGATGGCTGCCAGAAGAGCAGGGGCAACCCAGAGGTGTTGGGGAGGCCTTTGGTGCATGACAGCACTGAAAGGGAGAAACAACTTCTCTGAACTGATGAGGCTCATATTAATTAGTTAAGGCCTGGTTAGTTATTTATATCCTACAGTTTAGGACAGACTGAGCAGTTGCTGTCAACTCCATCATTTGTTCTACTGTTATGCTAACTGCATGATTTGTATGTAAGGCACAGAACTTTTCGATTCATAATAGTACAGGTGTCCAAGGCATCTTATCTATATTTATTTGTTTGGGGCTTATCTTTGGTTATCTTTCATTTGATTTTGTCCTCGTTTTAGTTATGATACCAGAGCTTCATGCTTTGTAGACTAGATTCACTTCTTGTTTCCTTTTTTTAAATTGCTTGACCTTTGTTAATTGTGTTCTCATCTTATGTCACTTCATGTCTAAATGTATGGTTTCCCCCCACCTGTGAGCCTGTGTTTGGTTCTTAGCTCATTTCTACTTAAACTGTAATAATGTTTGTCTATATCTGCTGCTTATTTAGGGTGGATACTTTTGCAAGTCACTATATAACTGGGATCACTTTCACCACTGCACAAGCAGGCAGCCTGTTACTTTCTATAGGAATGAAAAGTGAAACATTAATGGTTGCAGCTGCTTTAGAAGCTTCATCTAGGAGAGAAAGACAGCTAAGCAGAGTAACCTTTGAGCCAGTTTTCAAGTCTAGAGTACGAAAGAGAGCATATACAGTTAGTCACAGTAAACGCTCAGCCAGAAAGACAGGGCCAAGTGTATCATCTTTATAAGGTGAGCATTAAGTTGTTGGCAGTAGCAGCTTGGTCATTGTCCCTCTCCAGGATGGTGCCACAGCTAAATACAGAGCCAGACCAAATGTATCTTCTAGAAAGAGAAAATCAGAGAGAGAACATAAAGTTAAAATGGCAAATAATGCAAAATTGGAGAGTAGTAGTGAGAATGTAGCAGAGAGTGAAAGTGGTCATTATGTCCTCCAGCAGTCTAAGCCTATAGCAGCATGACTACAGGGATAGCTCAGGATAACCTAAGCCACTCTAACTATAAGCTTTATCAAAAAGGAAAGTTTTAAGCCTAGTCTTAAAAGTAGACTGGGTGTCTGTCTCAGACTAAAACTTGGAGCTGGTTCCACAGGAGAGGAGCCTGATAACTAAAGGATCTGCCTCATATTCTACTTCTAGAGACTCTAGGAACCACCAGCAAACCTGCAGTCTGAGAACGAAGTGCTCTGTTAGGAATATATGGAACATTCAGATCTCTGATGGAGCTAGATCATTAAGGCCTTTATATGTGAGAAGGAGAGCCAGTGAAAGGAAGCTAAAATAGGAGAAATGTGATCTCTCTGTTCATGTTCATCAGAACTCTTGCTGCAAAATTTTAGATCAGCTGAAGGCTTTTTTGGACATCCTGGTAGAAAAGAATAACAATAGTCCAGCCTTGAAATAACAAATGTATGGACTAGGTTTTCAGCGTCTCTCCTGGATAGGATATTTCTAATTTTGGCAATATTCCTGAGGTGAAAGAAGGAAATTGTAGAAACCTGACTAATATAGGATTTAAACGACATGTTCTGGTCAAAAATAACACCAAGGTTTTATACTTGGTACCTGGAGGTCACTTTAATGCTGTCCACATTAATTGATTGAGTAAGGAGTTTCTTTTTTAAAGACTCCGGTCCAAAGACGACAACGTCTGTCTTGTCTGTCATCCAAGTTTTTATGTCTTCAAGACATGCCTTTACTCTATCTAACTGGTTGGGCTCATCAGGATTTATGGATAAATAAAGCTGAGTATTCACAGCATAACAGTGAAAATGTATCCCATGCTGCCTGATAATTTTACCTATTAGAATTTATATATAGTAAAGAGAATTGGCCCAAGCACTAAACTTTGTGGTACTCCACGATTAACCCTGGAGTTTAAAGATGATTTATCATTTACATGAACAAACTGGAATCTGTCAGACAAATAAGATTTAAACCAGCCTAGTTCTGTTCCCCTGATCCCTACAGCATGTTCCAGCCTTTCTAAGAGAATATTGTGATTGGCTATATCAAATGCAGCACTGAGATCTAACTGAACAAGTAAAGACACAAGTCCATTATCTGACGCCATAAGAATATCATTAGTGACTTTCAAAGAGATCTTATGTTCAATAAGCCACATTTAATTGTTTTTTTTTTCTTTTCAGTCTGAGTTCAGTGGCGATTGCTCTAAGACTGCCCCTAAAATGTCAAAAAATAAGTGATCAAATGTATACTTTTGTGTGTACATGTCATTGACTAAATATGCGCTACAACGCGCTCAACTTTTGTTCAGAATCAGCTTCTTATCACTGGTAACGATGCAGCTTTCTTCTCACTAATTCCCGCAGCTTCAAAGTGCTTTAAACAGTGAGTTCAATAGCGTAGCTAAAATGCTGGGCTTTGTCCCGCCCATCGGACGCTCAGCGTCTCTGGGGGTCTATGGGGCAGTGGGCTGGCCTCGGCTGGTCTTGACGCTCAGCTTCTGCATGATGATTGGATGATCTGTCTGAGGCTGAATCCCTTTTTGATTGACAGCAAAATGAACGAATCAGCGATCTTGAAATTGAGCTTCCCCTCCTTGAAAGACCAGCATCCGCCACTGTCTGAATTGTATTTTATTTTTGATTTTCATGATTTCCTCCTTTTAGATTATTTTTTATCTATTCAGTTTTGGCTGTGGACAGAAGTGTGTACAGAAGCTGTGGAGAGGAGTGTTAAACTACGACCCTGCTTCCTTGTCTGAACCCTGGGAAATGCTTATTTCCATTGTAGGACTCCTTCTGAATATGACATAGCCTTTGGTTAGGACATTTACCCTGTATCATCAAAATGTGCCACAGCATAAAATTATTAAAGTCAAAAGAAATCAAACAACATTAAAAAAATAATCCATGACAAACTATGTAAACCACTGTGCAAAAAGAATATTCTATATAAACTATATACATACAAAATAGTGCGCAAATGCGCAAAAAATCATAAAAAATGAAAAACTCTATAAATTATAAGATGAACACACCCCCACCCCTGTACACACCTGTGCATACTGCTCCTTTTATCCCTCTAAAGTGTTTTTTCATGTTATGGTTGTGGAAACCTAAGTCAAATTCCTTGTTTGTGACACAAACTTGGCCAATAAAGTTAACAGTGACTCTGATTCTGATTCAAACTCAAAACAAACAAGACCTTAATCAGTCTCACACAAACAGCTGTGCACCCTCTTTCATATGGAGAAGGAGTGGGTGAATGTGGTTTACAGATGTGCTACACAACATATGTCATACACAACAATAATTATGATTACAACATAAGTAAAACATTGTTGAAATAGCAGACATAATGTAAATCTGCTGGAAATAAGAAGTAGCACTGTAACTTACTCAGGAACTAGCTCCCCCTCCTCTAGAGCACATCTTCCTCATACTCTTCCTTATCCTAATAGGCACAGCTGTCTGAAGGATAATCCATTTCCATGTCCAGGTGCGTCTTAAGAAATTTTTTCACTCTGTGGTGGCATCAGCCATGAATTGGATGAACTCTTTAGGAAGGCCATCTCTGTCCTAAGATACCCCCTCAACCCAGTGCAGGAGGTGGGAGACAAAAGGACTTTGGCAAAAATACCATCACTGTTTGACAATGTCTTCCACCCCATGCATGAAGCAGTTGCAGAAATGAAAAGCTCCATCAGTGAAATACTGCTGCATCCTAGGTGCACAAAGGAGTGTTACCCCAGATCCTTCCTCCAAACGGAAGTTAGACTTTATAACCATAACTGCTCCCAAGAAACTCAATCAGTCCCTGCTATTTTTGCAGTTTTTCCAGTTCTTGTAAACAGTCTATTTTTTATGCACAACTGAGCATACACAGTTTGTACATTTTCAAAATAACCCTATTCAGTTGCAAATTTTATTTAATCTGAGTGTGCTATTTTAACACCTGTACAGTATTTTGTTCTAAATTGTTTTCTTACTATACAGTGTAATATTTTTTGTTTTTCATATTTTTTTACCTTTGTGTGTGTCTTCATGCTTTCATTTGAATTCAATTTTGCTACTGATATACCTGAATTTCCCTGCTGTGGTGTTGGACCACTTGTTTGCTGAATGTTGGACCATTTTGCACGTTGCTGGTCACCACCAGGCGTCATCGGCTATTTTGTCACTCTGGAGAAGAAGATCCCACGTGGACTTTCATTCATTCTCCCTGTTGGCCAACGAGAACAAACTAATAAAAGAAGCTCCAGGACTAGGAAGGCACGGAGTTTTCAACTTTACCGATAGAGGGCGTGGATTTAACACGTAACCAAAAAAACCACAGAGTTCTCAGGGAGACACAATTTTCCTCCTTGTTTCTTTGTTCCAGTCGACTAGTGACGGTCCATCATATTTTTCACCTTTCTGCCAAGGAAGCTGAAAAGGACAAAGACAGACCGATCTCTTGAGAGTTACCCACGGACGCGTGGAAACTCTTCCCCCCTCTTTTCTCTGCCTCTCTGCCCCAAGGAAGACTTCAACAAGTAAGGTCCGTTCGTTTCTTTTATTTCTTTATTAGGAAGTGCTTGGGCAGGATAGAGTAGGATTTCAGTGCGATTTAGAATCGCCACTTATAGTCTAATGTGTTCTGAAATGTATGTGCATGCCATTGTTTTTTTGAAACTTGATTGCTGTTGAATTTCGGAGGCCGCTGAGTCTCGCAAGTTGTGTTTTTACTGTGTGAACCCCTCAATGCAGCTGCGCTGTTAAAATCGAACTGCTATAATAACTTCATGATGAAAATCAACCATTTTCTTTGTCTTCGACTTCAGGTTTATTAGTTGCCGCCTAAAGTTTTACAACTCTTTGTGTGTGCGGACCCCCCCAGCGGTGGGGGATGTTTTATGACTTACAGTGTAACTAAGCCACACTGTCGGAGGGCGTTCCCCGAGCTTCGTTCAACTATATTCTTTTTGTATTTTGCCATAACTGCTGGTTTGATCTCATACACACTCAATGCTGTTTTGTTTTGTTTAGTTAGATATTTTACCCTTTTTAGTAGAACTTTGCATGTTTGATTAGGTGAAGATTATTGAATCGGAAGAGCGAGTTGTATCAGGGCTGTTGATTTAATAAATATTCACGTAGATAAAGAGAAGGCGTTTGTGTTCATTTTGTGCAAGAGTGATTTGTCAGTCAAAATAAGGTTAAAGTTCCCCACATTTCAGCAGAAATGGTTGATTAAACAGTGACATCTAGTAATAGTTATCAACTATTACTGAGAATTTAATAATTGTAATTGTCAAGGGCTTTGAGCCACAATTACAACCCCAGAGGACATCTGTGGTTTTGATTCATAAATGAGGATTTTTGGTTAAGAAATTCATTTTCTCAAATTATGATTTTTAATTATAATTCTTGATAAATATTAATTGATCAATAATCATAATCCCAACAATTAGCGTTCCTTAGACGGGCCTTAAAAAGACAGACATCACGTCACTGTTGCACAGAATTAAACAATTGTGATATCCGTTGAACCTAGAAGTTTTATTGTGAGATTTTTGAGTTTTGCAGAAAGCGCTTGTAATCTAGGGGATATCTTGACTAGAATTTGCTCAGTTCTGCTGTGGAGGATAAAATAATCTTTCAGAGGTGTTTTTGTGGATGCAAGGTGAAAGTTAATATAGCATGTGGTGTGAAACTTAAAGTTAAATTCCAGCTGGCCAGCCCTGCTATGCGTGGATCATTAACTGCAGCAAAACCAGCTCTGATAAGCATAGCAATTAAATTCCTGTAAAGGCAAGAGGCATCAGATCTACCTCCAGCATCTGTTAGGGGCAATCAGCTGTTACCACAGCAACCAGATTCCTGCTACAGGTTTCTGATCTACCTTCGGTGTCCGTTGGGTGTAACTACAAGTTGTGACCAACAATCTCCCAGTCAGGTAGAGAGCAACACCTAAATCTGGTGGCCATTGAGTAAAATTGCAGTTGCACCCGGATTTTTCCAAAATTGCAGACCTGCACTCGGTGCCATCTGGTGGTCACTAATGGAAATTGCATTTCCTACTTTGATTTTAATCACTTAGTTCATTAACGCAGGCGTAAATTCCATCACCTATGATCAAGGGCATAACTTCAGTTGAAAATTGAAGTTATTGATCATTCATTACCCCTTTTGGTAAAATTTTAACGTTTTTGCGGGGTTTTATTGTGGGGACTTTTGGTCTGACTCATAAAAACTAACTTGTTTTTCTAAATTTGTAGGCCCAACTAAAGGTAAGTGATCCCTATTAGAAAACACTAAATTTATTTGAAGCTAAAAAAACGCATTGAATGTTTTAGTTTTCATTTTCCCACTTTTAAAGTTTAATTTTTAAGTTGGTTTTTGGGTTTTTGAAAAAAAATGTTTTCTCCTTTCTCCTCCTTTGTGTGTGTTTGCTTGATTCTCCCACTCAGTGTTGCCAGGTGTACGATAATTATCGTATTTGTACGATAATTTTGCTCTCTGTACGATGTACGAAAATTTTCCTAAAAAAAGGGTCAATGTAAGAATTTTTTGACCATTCCGTGAATGTGTGGTTTGTAATCAGTTGTCATCAGCCTATCGCCCCAAATCTTCGGGGTTTTTTTTTGTGAACCCTAAAGGCATCGGTGTCTGGTTCGGGAAACAGATGCTGGAAATTCCAGCCATCGTGCTTTTCTAAATGTGACCTATGAGTGACGTGTATGCGTTGGCCTCAGAAAAACGGCCATGTGGCTGAATAGTCCACTGCGCCCGCCCATGAGGGGAAAAAAAAACAAAAAAAAGAAGCAGAGCCCGGCACTGTGGGGCTGCAGCTGTTGATAAATCTATTCCGTACAGAGCCACAAAACTGTGAGTGCCTGTTTAGACCTATTCAACACATCAACAGACTTGCTATTTTGGTTATGACGAGTGTACGATAATTTCCCTCAAAATACGATAATTTTACGTCTCTAGTACGATAAACCTGCATTTCTCACCTGGCAACACTGCTCCCACTAAAGCATAGACTTGGGTAAGCCACAGCTTGAACAGTCAAACCTGTGTGCCCATTTTAAGCAAATCCATACACCTGCAAGATATATACCTGGATCAGACAGCTAGCTGAGTGCTTAGCCTGTCGTGTTGCTGCTAATTAATTTAGCTATCATTCATCACAGAACAGCTTAGCCTGTTTGTGTTGCTGCTAATTAATTCAGCTATCATTAATCACTGAACAGCTTAGTCTATTTGTGTTGCTGCTAATTAACTTTAGCAATCATTTGTCACTGAACAGCTTAGTCTGCTTGCGTTGCTGCTAATTCCTTTTAGTGGTGAATCATAGCTAAACAGTTTTGTGTGTTTGCATTGTCAGTGTATTACCATTGTGCATTTTTGCCAAAGATGGAGAAAACATCCCAGACAGCAGCTGGAGATGTGGGTATGTTAGAGGACCCCATAGGAATGCAGGCACAAGAGGCGATTGGGTCATTAATTCTGTTATCCCAAGAGGAGCGTAAAGGTCTCAATGATTATAGCGTTGAGCAACGTGAAGCCATGATTCAGGAGTTGCACCAAGTCATTAAAAACCCACCAAAAGAGAGACCGGTCGCAGATGTGTTAAGACAGCTCACTCTGTTGTACCAGCGAAGGTTAATGTTGGAAATTGACCAGCGTGTTAAACTGCAGTTCGAGCTGAATGATACTTTGCAGACGGTGGATGGCCTTAGAGGTGAACTAACAGAAGTTGGAAATAGGTTGGAGACAATTGAGGGTAGCCAGGCCACGCCCCATCCTTGGAGGAATGGAGGGACGAAAAGAAACCCACCTCACATGTTGAAACCTTTGAAGGTGAGCCATACCTGCGATACCTTGAGAGAACCTGCAGGTCAGATCTGGAGGAAGTAGAAACTGCCCTCCAGAGATTACCTTTCCAGGCTCATGGGGTTCCCCATACATCCACCGAGTCCAGAACAGGTGTAAATAGTCAGAATAGGTTCAGTGGTGCGGTGCCTCACCCCACTGTAGTCAGCAGCCATGAACAATACCTGGCTGTGGCTCCAGCAGGAGTAAATAGTTCAAGGTTTAAAGGCGAGCAGCCTTCAAACTTGACTCGCAGTACGGTCCTCTACGATCCCTCACCTCCGCCAAGGCAACAGGAGAGTCGCCCCTGGGATTCAGGTGATTCCTACTGCCCTCAACCGCTGCCCAGGACCCGAGTCCGGGGAGCACAGGGCCCACAGTTGTACCCTGAGCAGCCTCCACTGCCTCCTCCGAGGATGAGGCGTGATGCACTGCCACACACCCTGAGTGCAGCCGGAGTGAACTCTCAGATGATGACTCAGATGGGCCAGCACCAATCCCTGAGAGTGGATTGCGCGCCCGCCAGCTTCAGTCTCTGGCCAAAGACATAGAGCGTTTCGACCCTAATAATGCAGAGTCAAACATTGATGATTATCTTAAGGAAGTTGAACGCTGTCTTTTAGATTTGTACTGCCCATCACCACGGGAAAAACTGAAGCTCATCTGGAAGACAAGATCCAGGATCGTCCATGTTTTCATGGAGAGCCTGCCCCCTGCAGTCCGAGACCGTTATTTAACCCTCTGCGAAGCTTTAAGGGAAGAATATTCTGTGTACACGGACCGGGCCTCAGCCACACTTGGTGCTTTCGCTATCCAGCAAATAAAAAGCGAAGCACCCAGGGAGTATTACCGGCGCTTGAGAGCCGCTTACTTCCAAGGACGCAATGCTCCCGGCATCGAGGAGGAACATGCTTTTAAATCCCTGTTCCTCCACAACCTTCATGAAAGTGTGCGATACGATGTTACTATGTATTGCAGAACAAAGACCCCGAGCACGCAGGAGATCTGGAAATATGGTCAGATGGCGTGGGAAACACGTGCTCGCCCGACCAAGGGATCAGAGGGTGAGGCTAGGGTTTTACAGATACAGACAGAAAGAAACAGGCCTGCGTTGGAAGGTCAGGAAATGCCTTCAACTAGAACCCATGTTAAGAACAGGTTCAGGGAACAACGTAGGTTTGGTCAGCTGGACCGGGGGGGTGGTACTGAATACCAACCACAGTCAAAGTTGCCGGACCACTTCTGGTCGAACAGACGACCTGACCATCACGTGAGGCCTAAGGGTAAACCTGATGGTAAAGGATGGAACCGACACGCAGAAGGGATTCTGGGGAAAGAGATGGAGGATGCCTTACGCAAGATGGTGACAGAAGCGGCGCGTCAGGCCACCACGCCACCACAACCCTTGAAACAGGGAGCCGACCCTCCAGTTAAACCAGACCCAAAATCCCTGTCAGCATGACTAGGTGTGGACCCAGTCTCCACGACCATCAGAGTCTATCTGATTGGATAGGGAGACAAACCTGTGAAACTCCATGAAACCCTTGGGACCTCTCCAGGAGAAACATCACAAACCATTTTTCCAAGGTTCTCAGGTAAACTGAACCAAAAAGGTCCCCTCTTAACTGAGGCACAACACAGCCACACACTCCTTTTAGCAGACGGGCTCCGCCCTCTCCTTAAGACAGACAGAGTGTGCACCTCCAGTATGCAGATTGGCATCAAACAGCTCTCCCATGCTTTGAACATTGTTCCAACAGACCAAAGGGGGGTCACATTATCCTACACCCATTACTCTCCTGTAGGGGGCCATAGGAGCTACAAAGCCACACTCCACACCCTCCAACAGATGGCGTACTAGCCTCCAACGTCTCACGACACTCAGGTCTACATCCAAGGATGCTTAACCTGCTGCCAGTTTTATCCATCCCAGCTGATCAGTCAACCTCCGCTTCAGCGAAGGGGGGTTACATTACTTTGGTTCCACCTTCAGACCAACTTGGTCGAAACAGCTCCAAAATTAGCAGGAGGTAACAAATTCCTCCTAACTGTGACATGCAGCTTCATTAAGTGGGGTGGATGCTTGTCAGAAAAGATTGACACCGTCATCCCAGCTGCTGCTCTTTTGCTGAACCAGATGAAGTTCTACATCGAAGTCTCCTCCCCAAGAACAGAGCTTGTCTCCATGTCCGGGAAAGGAGAGACCAGTGCGTAGGACTAGTTAAATAGGTGCATGTTTCATAAACTCACACTAACATGCACTAACCACTAACAACTTTCTCCAACAGGAACTGTTAAAAATATGACTACCTTCTAGGACACAGTGTTAAACTGTAAGTTGGCACGATATTTTTCCATTAACACTGCATGCACAGCAGACCCTCACAGAAGTGGTTAAGAATGATGTAATGGACACACACATTGCAAGAGATGTCATGCAAAATCTTATTAAAAGAGGTTGGTTCATCTGTAGACAGTCCCACTGAGGCACAGAAACCTACTGGTCTAGTTCCGCTGAACTTAGTAGAGAAAATCCTGAGTCCACCACAGCAGACACCTTGCAACCTCCATAAACACACCTGGCTTATAGCCTAGGTACTGCAATTCAATTATTCTTTTTCTCCCTCTTTTCGCATCTAGATAGTTTAGAGACAGGAGTTTTGTTAAACCCCATCATCATTTGGAAGAGCTAATGGTTTAAGCCTAAACCTGTTTTAAACGTTGGTTTTTGTTAAGATAACACACCGCATACAGGCAGGTTAAGCGTCTACAGGTCAGGATTGATTCCCTCACATTCAGTTTGCTGAATATTGGACCAATTCGCACGTTGCTGGACACCACCAGGCCTTCCGGCGTCATCGGCCATTTTGTTTCCCAGGATAGTCCGCTACTACAAATCCCAGCAGGCACCGCGGCTGATAGGGCGGGGGCGTCGCAGCTCTGATCTTACAGTGGACTATATAACATACTCTGAGACCGCTCACCATTGCTTTTCACACTGGAAACCGAGACGCGGTTACCATGCAACTGGATCATCACTCTGGAGAAGAAAATCCCATGTGGACTTTCATTCATTCTCCCAGTTGGCCAACGAGAACAAACTCATAAAAGAAGCTCCAGGACTAGGAAGGTACGGAGTTTTCAACTTTACCGACCGAGGGCGTGGATTTAACACTTAACCAAAATAAACCACAGAGTTCTCAGGGAGACCCAATTTTCCTCCTTGTTTCTTTGTTCCAGTCGACTAGTGACGGTCCGTCATATTTTTCACCTTTCTGCCAAGGAGGCGGAAAAGGACGAAGACAGACCGATCTCTTGAGAGTTACCCACGGACGCGTGGAAACTCTTCCCCCATCTTTTCTCTGCCTCTCTGCCCCAAGGAAGACTTCAACAAGTAAAGTCCGTTCGTTTCTTTTATTTCTTTATTAGGAAGAGCTTGGGCAGGATAGAGTAGGATTTTAGTGCGATTTAGAATCGCCACTTATAGTCTAATGTGTTCTGAAATGTATGTGCATGCCATTGTTTTTTTGAAACTTGATTGCTGTTGAATTTCGGAGGCCGTCGAGTCTCGCAAGTTGTGTTTTTACTGTGTGAACCCCTCAATGCAGCTGCGCTGTTAAAATCGAACTGCTATAATAACTTCATGATGAAAATCAACCATTTTCTTTGGCAGCCTAAAGTTTTACAACTCTTTGTGTGCGCGGGCCCCCCAGCGGTGGGGGATGTTTTATGACTTACAGTGTGACTAAGCCACACTGTGGGAGGGCGTTCCCCGAGCTTCGTTCAACCATACTCCTTTTGTATTTTGCCATAACTGCTGGTTTGATCTCATACACACTCAATGCTGTTTTGTTTTGTTTAGTTAGATATTTTGCCCTTTTTAGTAGAACTTTGCATGTTTGATTAGGTGAACATTATTGAATTGGAAGAGCGAGTTTTATCAGGGCTGTTAATTTAATAAGTGATTTGTCAGTCAAAATAAGGTTAAAGTTCCCCACGTTTCGGCAGAAACGGTTGATTAAACAGTGACATCTAGTAATAGTTATTAACTATTACTGAGAATTTAATAATTGTAATTATCAAGGGCTTTGAGCCACAATTACAACCCCAGAGGACATCTCTTGTTTCGATACATAAATGAGGATTTTTGGTTGAGAAATTAATTTTCTCAAATTATGATATTTAATTATAATTCTTGATAAATATTAATTAATCAATAATCATAATCCCAACAGTGGAAAAATAAATGATATTTCTATTCTATTCTATTATATTCTAAACTCAGTCTTACATTTTGTCGTTTGTTACTACAATGTGTTCAGAGAAGGGAGATTTGAAAACATCAAAACATTATTATAGGGAGGCTGAAAATGTCAGCATGCAAGTTGTACTATTCACACTTGGAATAATAATAATCGCTGGTAATTATGATTAGTAATGAAGTGGCAAATCATCCTCGTCACGAAAAATCTGCCGCATGCGAATGTGGAAAAGAGAATTAACCACAGCATGTTTAGCCGGCCGCCCGATAGGCTGCCAGGACGGAGAGAGGAGGAAGGGGGGAATGTTGCAGGAAAAAATAACCTTCTCACCATGTACTCAATGCACTTCTCATCATTCTTCCCTTCCATCTGTTTCCATTTTTTCTTTTGTTTCACCACTCTATTGCCTGATGTAGACTTTCTCTGTCCTCACACACCTCTCAAATAGCAGAGAAAATGTGAAATCTGACTCTGAATGTTGCCATGGGATAAAATATGAAACATCTCCCATAAAGGAGGTGTTCTATCTATTGTATTGATGAGTAGCTATAAAAAGGCAAAGAAACAGCATACAGTGCCTTGAAAGAGGAAATACATTAGATAGATAGATAGATAGATAGATAGATAGATAGATAGATAGATAGATAGATAGATAGATAGATAGATAGATAGATAGATAGATAGATAGATAGATAGATAGATAGATATGAAATATCCAATATCAGATATTGGTCGAACTTGGCTGTTGTTAAAGTCGTCCTAGGTTAATAGCTAATACATTTCAGACAAGCTTTTTTCATTTAATTGTGAGAATTGTAATGTTTGTAAAAATTTAAAAAGAAACAGAAAATAATTTTAGTGTTGAATAGTCCATTAACACATAAATGTGGGCAAATTGTGCCCACTATGGTAGCACAAAGATCCTGCTCCTTTTTCAAAGTTAATGTAGCTGAAAATATAGCAGTTAATATTTTATCTCTGAGGAAGTCAGAGTTTCCTGATGTTTATAATGAGGCCTTCAGCTCATAGTTTTTTGCATATGCTCCACTATTGTATAAATGTATAAATTATGAATAATATAATTTTTTTTCTTAAGGATATTTTTGGGGATTTTAATTATAAACAAACAGGAATACCCCTCCTTGAACTGTCACCTTAACGTGGTGGAGGGGTTTGAGTGCCCGTATGATCCTAGAGGCTATGTTGTCTGGGGCTTAAATGACCCTGGTAGGGTCTCCCATGGCAAACAGGCTCTAGGTGACTTTTTTATGACTATGCAGTAATCATTTAAATAGAAGCACTGGTATAGTTTATATATAGGTCAAGTAAGTGCTGCTAAATTTTAACAAAAATTTCAAAATATATTCACACTGTCGTTAGCCTTTCCTAAGAGTAATAAAACAAATAAATAGCAGTAGTAATGTCTGTTTTCTTTCCTTTTTCTAACACTCTTCTGCTCTTTCCCTGCTCCTAGCTTTACTTTTCTATCAGTCTATTTTCCTTCTCTCTCTCTAACTCTTCCCACTTTCCTCTGCTCTAACAGTCTTTCCATTTTCCTCCTTTCTTCTGTTCTATCAGACATTCACTGTTCTGAAACAGATAGTATAATCAAAATTCCCTCCAAAAACATAGGAATGTGTAACATACTAAAAAATTACAATTTAACAAATAAAATTGGATTTTTGTTTCAGATACCCTTTAGGAGTTGGTTATTTTTAGATACTAGGACACTAGAATAATCCTAATATAATCCTATAAATATTAACTTTTCTTTTTTTTATTTAACTATTTTCCTTTGTTGATGAAATACCAACATTGCTATATTTAGCAAAAAACAAAAATACAA
The DNA here is from genome assembly GCA_036173005.1 of Crenichthys baileyi. NCBI lineage: Eukaryota > Metazoa > Chordata > Actinopteri > Cyprinodontiformes > Goodeidae > Crenichthys > Crenichthys baileyi. Next base: position 692,200 of record JAHHUM010001753.1, read on the forward strand.
CAGCTTTTTACTTGGAGCTACAGGCTAATACCACAGAAGAAATGCACATTTAACCAGGTGATTCTATCCCTCCTCATCATTCTCAGTTCATACAGTTCTTGCCTCATTCAGTTTCCCTGTTACTGACTTTTCAGTAACTTTCATATGTCCAAAATGAGTGGAAAATACCCCTCAGTCAGAGTTCACAAATCGCTATAATAAATTAGTAAAACAACTCATTACTAACTCAGAAAATATAAATTAAAGGTCACCAGTCAATTCTGTCACATCTTACTTTGGACGAATCCTTGTTGACACAGTAGCTCAACTTTTCCCAAATTAGGAAGTTATTTTAATCATTCTGTTAATATTTATCAGCTGCAGCTGCTCCCTGTCCTCCTATTTGTTGTTTCGTTTGATCATAAAAGCTTTGATAATTTGCATTCGAGTCAATATCTTTAGTAAAACAAAACACTTCCAAGCCATTTTTTATCTGCGAACAGTGAATGTTGACAATAGTAACGTTTGTTACCGCGAATCAAACCTTCATCACAGCCAGCATCAGCCCAGTCCAAAGATCAGCCCAGTCCAAAGATTAGCATGCTCAGCGCTTCTTTGACTCTGTAACGTTAATAGCAGCGCAACCACCTACTGTAACAGCTGTTGTTGCGCGCAACATGCTCACTCGTGCTTTCTACCCCCGGCCACGTAATAACGGTCTACACACCACATTTCTTTTTCTCATTCACAAAGCACTAAAATTGGGGACATTTCCGGGGACAGTTTTAGCCGGAGACAGGTCATCTAAAACGGGGACTGTCCTCAGAAATAGGGGACGTCTGGTTATCTAAATGCAGTCATATTCATAGTAATCCCAATTTCGACTCTGGCGCTTTATAATAAGTTTTGCTGAAAGAGTGGACGGACCACACAGATGACTTCAACACTTAAGTTAGTTTTCCTTATTTTGCAAAGTGTCGTTTTTATTTTTATTTCAGTTAACGAAAATGTTTATTTACTTCTAGTTTTCATTATTTCGTTAGTTTTCGTTAATGATAAAAACCTTGGTTTGCACCATTATGAAGAAAATTACTCAATCATAATATTTTCAGATCAACCATGGGAAACTAACTTTCCAGTAAGTGACAGTGAGAACTGGCTTTTGTTTATCTTTTCTGCTTTGTAGCTGCAGAACTCATTATAACTCCCTGTCAACCTTCAGAGACAGCAGAGTCTTACCCAGAGTGTCATAAGCATAATAAAATAAAAGCATAACAAAACCATAAGTTAATAGTAATAAGACAATGGAAAGCAAAGTTATTCCTACAGAGAAGAACCTGATATAAGTTCTGCTCGATGCTCAGACACATAAAACTGTTTATTGTTCAAGCCCTACAGGCAATGACTACTCTCTATGAAAATTAAAAGACAAAGCTCCAACTTGCAAATGCTCCCAAATGGTTATGTTTATTGACACAAAGCAAACTGAGTGTATCTGTATTGCTTGATACATTTTCATGTTTTCTCATACCTGCATTTGTTTTTAAAGTAGCTATGAAGCAGCTGTCACACATTCATATTCCATCGAAATGCTTTTGCAACCTAAACCCTCTGCCATAAACTTGCTGTAGAGTAATAACAAAAAATTCTCTTTATTGCATCTTGAATATATTGTACCAAATACCAAGGCTCAACATGATACTGTTAACTTTGTCATCTTTCAAACAATGGTCCATGCAGCACCTAATAAAAGATGATTGATGATGAAGGGAGTGTCTGTGAGGAAGGGCTGGAGGTCTACTGAGTAACTCTTTGGATAGAGAGAACCAGAAAAAGGCTGCCCATTCCAGCTAACTATCAGTCAGCAGTCTACAACAGACTTGCTTCCACACGTTACATCATACATCATTGGAAAAACCTGATCGTATTCAGGCACTTTAAGTTGCAATTCTGATGGTTACCACTGATTACTAAAGTATTGCATTAATTTGTTTACCTTACATAAGATGCAGTTGGTATTGGTCCTATTTTATTTCAGAAAGGATCCTATTATACTGTTTATTTAATAATGAATATCTGGCAAGGATTTAGAAAATCGAGCTAACTTTGTAACCATAAATTCTTTTTGGGATTATTCATATTTAAAATAATGTTTTCAAAGCCATTTGTCTCTTGACGTTTTTGGGTCTGAATAGACTCATTCTACAACAACCTGAGTATTTTTTCTAATAGATTTGTATTTGTGGATATTTAATATAATTTTAACAACAGAGAAAAATTTTACTTTTTGAAATAAGTACTGTTTCAAAAAATGACAACATTCTGCAAAAAGGAGGGTTGCCATATTTAAACTACAGCTTGTTGTGATCGTGATTGTAAAATGAGAGTGAACACCATGCTAAGATCTGGAGTTGTCTGAAGCTTTCAGAAAGAAGATTGTAGCAGCTTAAGTCAGGCAAAGGATTAAAAAAGAACTAATAAGAATTTTAATCAGCCATTAAACTGACTGAAAATAGTTACAAGTGGAAGACATTCAAAACAACTACCAACATGCCCAAGCAAATCGGCTGTTAAAGCAGATCGCAAGATGCTAAAAGAAGTCTCCAAAAATCCAAAAAAGTCATACCAGAAAAAAACAGCAGGCTCTTGCTTGGTTGAAGCGAAAGTGCATTCCTCTACAAAGAGACTGCACACATTTAACATTCATAGGATGTTTGCAAGTAGGAAATATTTTCTCTCTGATAAGAACCTTATGGCCAGACTAAGGTTTACCAGACAGAACAATGACAAAGGCCAGGACTTCTTGAATTATCTCCTTTGGACAGATGAGACACCACAACAGAGGTCATGTTTGGCATTAATAAACAGTAATAGAATATCATTCCAACTGTGAAGCATAGAGCTGGGGTGTCATAGTTTAGGGTTGCTTTGCTGTGACAGAACCTTTCCAGCAAACCACCATGAGCCTCTTTTATAAAACACTTCGAGGCAGGATTAGGGTATGTTTTTGCCCTCTGCATTTGTTTTACAAAAGAGCCAACATGACGCTTGAGGTTGACGTCAGCTCGCCTCTCTTACACCCGTGATTCACCAAATGAAGTAGTCATAGACATCGGCTGACAGGTATAAGAGGAATTTGGGGTCAGGGGAGGGATGTATTGATGAAGTATGGGTTGTGCGACCAGCTGGCTGTGGGTATTAAAAGCACAACGGGACTCAGAAATCATTTTAGAGAAGAGTAAGATGGAACAAGAAATTTTTTTGCATTTGCTCTCCCTACAACATGACCGCTACACTGATTTTGTCTGCAATTATTATTATTATTATATATTTTCAATAGAACACGTGGGGAGACTTTTGCTGCATGACACCTCCTGTCATCTCACAGTGCAGTTTTTGGAAAACTCACAGCTTGGCTTGATATTGCCGTATCCATTTGTGATTTATGTATGGCCAGAGGGAGCTCAGAGGTAGCTCATTTATTATAATTATTATTATTATGTAAAAGAGGCTACAGCATCCACCATGAATTCGACCAAGAGGGTGCTTGAGGAAAATGTGAGACCATCTGTAAAAAAATGAAAGCTGAAGCAGAATTAGGTTTTTGCAGGTCAGATATCACTTATGGAGGATGACAGCACAATGTTCTTATAAACCTCCAACTCTAAGGGTAAGGTGTCAATCCTTTTTAACATGGCTTCTAAATTGCAGTCTGCCTCATTAGTGTCTATAAGAACTGTTTGGGAACAGGATTTGCATTTTGCTGTCACCGATGAGACATTGGATTCAAATTTTGATCAACTATATTCCTTATTTATGTGTCCTAGACTAGCACGCATATATCCAGATGTAAACCCTCTCTGTGATAAATGTAAGAGTGCATCTGCTTCACTATTTTATATGTACTGGTCCGGCCCCTACCTAGATAATTGTTAATATTGATAATATTCTTTAATAGTCTTTCAGACTATTTCTGATATTTCGTACTCGTACTCCTCGTCTTCCACTTCATCCGGGACCAGGTCGCGGGGGCAGCAGACTCAGTAGAGTGTGGCTGAGGCCCGCAGAGTTTTAGGAGATGATTCCTCCTCGGACATGAGTGTGGATGAGCTAAATGCATTTTTAGCGCTAGTTTAGGTCCGCGAAGTGAAAGGGGGGCGTAACATGGAGCTGTCCAGCTATTGGTCAGATTAGTAAAGCTTTTTTTTTAAAAGTACCCGCTACTCTGTATTGTTTTTCAGTACTATATATAAATAACAATAAAACATAATAGGTTTTGATCAAATACTATTATTAATTCTTGTCAAAAACAAAATTTTATAGCGTTAATGTGATAGAATGCTCGCCATCAAGTTGACGGGCTTGGGAGTTCTAGTAGTGTTAAAATTCTGGGAGTTCTAGTGTTAAATCATCAAATCGAGCCAAACCCCCTCTGTGCCATCTTTAAGCCAGGTGTGCTATTTTTTTCAATTTTACTGGCAAGAAGAACTGTGTTACTTCAGTCAAAGGACCCCCTCCCTCCCTCTCATGTGAGCTGGATTAGGGATTTCATATGATGTATGGATTTTGAAAAAATTCTATACACAATTCTGGACTTAGCGAACACGTTTTACAGAGCTTGCCGGTCTTTCTTGTTTTGTTTTTGAGAAGCCCACCAAAATTGCCTCTCATTAGTCCTTCCCCAGCCTCTAATGCCCCCTCTTTAATTTTATCTTTTTTTTTTATTGTGTTGTTTGTATTATTTACACTCTTTGGTTATCTCTATAATTCTGTTGATATATTGATATTGATGTTGATATATAAATATATATTATACATTTAGGTTTTTTGTTTACTAGCTGACTGGGTTTGTCTGTGCTCTGGGAAGATGACATTAAAAGTAGAAAATGGGTTGGTACAATACAAACCTTTTATTATCTGACAAGTTAATCAATAAAATACCTTGAAAAGAAAGCTGAAGCAGAACTGGACCCTGCAACGTGAAAAATCCATCAAGGACTGGCTGAGAATTAAGATATGGAATGTCCTGGGCAGAGTCAAAGCCCAGATCTTGATCTTATTGTGATGGCGTTGCGTGACTTGATATTGGCTGTGCATGCAACAAACCCCTCAAATATCCCGTTTCTTTTGTTGAGACATTTGAATGGTTGTTACATTTCGGTAAGTCAGAATAAAATTGCACTGGCTATATGCTTAAATTCAGCTAATTCAATAAAAAGCTAACCTGAAAGACGATTACCTTCTTGCCTTGTAAAATAGGCTACATTTTTTTCATGATAAACTTGAAATCAAAGATATGACTTTAGTCAAAACTTGATCAACAATGAAAATACTTAAATGGTTTAAAGATATTTTTGTAGTTTTAAAAAGTAATTTTTGGTGTAAGATTATATTATTGCAATAAAAGTTGAATTTATGTTTTGTCAATACTCCTTTGAGACATTTTTTGTCATCTTTATCAGGGGTGCCAGTAAATGTCGAGTATGTTGTATGTTGTAGGGTCACTAAAATTCTATAGATTTCCATTTATCTTTAGAAAAATCCATTTAGGGGTTGTAACTATGTTTCAGTTTCCATAGCAGGATGCGCTATCCTTTAAATCATGCTCCTAGTTTGGCTAACAGCAAACTAGACACTTTAAATCTGACTTTGAAATTGTGGCTTAGTTCCTACTACTTATATGTATATATATATATGTATATCGCCATTTAGAATGAGTGAAAATGAATCAGAGCTCTGGAAATACAGAATGAATCTACTTAAACTCCATGCTGTGCAATAGGTGTTGCTATCCCCCTAATCCATCATTGTGACTGCCAAGCCAAGAGCTTTACTGTGCATCGTGTCATCCCTTGGTTGTACTGTATTTTTTTTCAACTGGCATGAGAGAGATTCACAACAAATATTGTCATATTTTATATGCTGAGGCAGTTCTCTGTTGGGGAGAAAGTTCAGAAATTCTATTCAGCAGTTACTACATGAGCAAAACAGCCTCAAATTTCTGTCAACGGTATCTGATCTTTAATGTCTTTTAACAGCTATCTGAAAGAAATGTAACATGTGTTTGGTAGAAAGCTTTCGTGTAAAAGGGTAAATGGCCTGGACATCCAAAGTGCTTTACTCTACAATCAGTCATCCACCCATTTATACACACATTCACACACTGAGAGTAGTAGGCTATATTGTAGCCACAGCTGCCCAAGGGCAGATTGACAGAAGTGAGGCTGCCATACAGTCAGCACCACCAGGTCCTCTGACCACCATCAGCAGGGAAAGAGGGTGTAGTGTCTTGACCTCTGTGTCCAAGGACACAGCGAGGATGGACAGAGCGGGGGTTCAAACCTGCAACCCACAAGTTATAGGAAAATCCCCTACCACTTGACCCACCATGCACCTAGGGAAAGTATTATTTTTCTCTATAGTGTGACATATTTTCAGATAGATTTTGGTGCTGTATTGTAAAATGTCCTGTGTCAGTCACATAAGCGTGTAAATTACACAGCACTTTGTGTGCAATAAAGGAGTGTAGAGCAACTTCAACCGAGCCATCTGGTTTTTTACCGTACATTTTACTGTGATGGACCTCTTGTAATTAAAATCTTTAGTGTTAGCACACATACACAAGGTTTAATCTCAACCAAGTCAATGAATAATAACATAGTTAATTTATTAAACGTATTTGTAATATTGCAGAGATGTCAGCGGTCCTGTTGATGTCACACAGAGTTACATGCCTATGTTTATTTGTCAGCAGTGGGTAACTGTGATTTGAACACTCAGGACGGATTTTTGTGCCAGGTTGGAAAAGTTGTTGCAGCACTAGCTTGTCTACTTACTTCTGGATCTGCCAGTACACATCTTAACACCAGGTGTTGACAGGGCAAATGAAAATGCATTTTTAGAAAATACCAATGTGGACCTACCTTTCAAATCTTTGTTCTTTATGCTCGAGTTATGATTCTAAATACTTTAGTACTTTGATTGTTTGTTGAATGTAGGCATGTTGTTTTTTGTCATCTTTCCCGCTCAATGTTTTGGACTACATTAAACATCGTTTTCCCTTTTTTCCAATGTCCTTATACAGGCGCTGTTTTTTAAATGACAAACTTGAAGTGAGCGCAGCTCACATTAATTGTGCTGTCCTCAGGGGTGAATGCTTTGTACTTTATGCAGGAAAGAGCCTCAACAATTTTCCTCGAAGGCGAGAAGTTAGAAGCTGATGAGTGCGGTGTGTCTTTGCACACACGCATATTTGTTTGTGAAATGACACAAGTTGTTCAGGTTTTATGTACGTGTAATTCTTTAACATATTGTAATGCTGCCAAAAGCCTTACAAGATTTCAATGAGAGCCGCTATGTTGGAAAAACGACCATAATAAAATACATTTTAAGTGGGCAAAGAAGAGAAGAGAGAAATAACAGATTAAAAAAGATGCCAGTCTAGGACAGAAATGCCAGGCGTGAAATAATCAATCTGCTACCTATTGAATGATGTCAAGACCAACAAATTACTTTTTAAACTTTATTTCAGACAAAATATCATAAATTGGGTCTTGTTGAAGCTGTAAACGTAGTTCAGAATATTCAGGTGGTGAACTATGAATATTAAATAATTCATTTGAACCTGGGTGAACCGAATTTAGAACCAGTTCTTGTTAGGGGGGATTGGCACCACACCGGTAAGAGCCTCAAGATTCTCTAAATGCCAATTTCTTAGACTTCAACTTAAACTGCAGGTTGGCCACTTTTCTGCTATGTTTCTAACAAAAACCTGTTCAGCCCAGTATTTCAGCAGAAAAATTGACTTTGCAACTGGAGTGTAGCTCAACAGATCTTAACTGGCCTCTTGATAACATTAAAGAGCAAAGTCATTACACATTGTCTGAACTTTATCACTCATGTCGTACATCAAGTACGGCAGTGTCCTTGCAACTGTAGTGTCCCTGAGTGTTTTGTGGTTCCTTGGGTAGCTGTGAAAAGAAGACAGTGTTTCCTCATTTTGTCAATATTCCGTTAAGACAGCTAAGGTTAGACTGCAATTTCACCTGTCAAGCATTTCCAACAGATATATTGTGTTTCTTCTGAGCCCATTACAACTGTTAATTGGAGATGCAGTTCTGGCAGACATGATTTAGCACCTTGTTTCTCACCTTTTCAGACCTTCCTTTGAAGCTCACAGTTGCAGTTATCAAGCTGTTGCTCTCGGCTGTGCTTTATATTTACCGCTCTCTGTGACAATAAAAGAGATCTATTACAAGCTTAATGGTAGACTCAGAGATGGGAAAATTACACTAAGCTGATCAAGGTCCTCTTCATAAGAAAACAAGGGACAAAGCATCTCTGAATCGTTCAATTCAGAGATCTCTTCAAGATACTTCATCTCTGCTTTCTGCACAATTTCTATCTCTATCCAATTTCAGAGAACAGTCTTATCTGGGATTTTTTTTAGCGCAACCATTTTATTTCTTCAATGGGATGAAAACACTTGAGCGATAATATCATTATGGAAGTCCATTTCACGCTATAGTCTACTTTAAAATATCCTCCTTGTGACTCAGTTAAACAGATCAATTTATCTAAATTTAGATTTTGCAGATATTCTTCGAGCCGAGGGACCCTGCTGCAGCCATGGCAGGAATGAGCTCAGCTTGTGGTCTGTGAATAGGCCAGATGGCATCTTGTTCATTTAGCATGAACCTTGGTCCAACACCACAAATAAAGGTGGTCCTGGACCAATAAACACTCCACATGGAGGAGTGTACTGCCAACATGCTCCTTGAAAGCCTGTAAGTTAATATGTCTCAATTAGCTGAGAGAAAACAAGATAGTCAAGCTGTTGCCGAGTCAATCTTAACTTAGCATCCCTATGTACAGGTAAAGCTTCCAGTCCTCATCAGGCATGGGCCACTATGAGATTCTCAAGGTATGATAAACCGGAGCAAAAATATAGGATAAATACTCACTAAAATTTCCTAGTAGATTTTTAAGTGAGCTATGCACAGGATATTCTATTTTGTTCCTATTCAGCTCTTTGTAGAGCAGCATAAGTATTACAAGCTGATATTAGCTGGCTAATAAGTTCAGTTGTAAGTGAAGGAAGCCATCTTGTAGTCAACTACTTTATCCACCTTATTCCTCAATCCAGCGATGAATTCTGCTGGCAACTTCCTGGCCAGAATCTTTACATCTTTACATGTAACAAACGGTTTCTTGCTGAGCGAATATGAATAAAAAGATGCTTGCAAATCAATCTCTACATCTTAAACAAGATATAAAAATTATGTGTGTGTGTGTGTTTGTGTGTGTTAGCTGAAACGACAACCACAAAGGGGGTTAACTTTAAGATATATTATGATAATGGGCCAAAGCTTCAACAGCTTCTTATGCTTTCCTACGTTTTTTTAGTTTTTAGTTTTTGTAGTTCACCGTCTGATTACTTTCTTTCCAAACTTACCTCAGGATCAGATGGAGCACATCAGAAAAAATTTGTCTCCACATTCATTAGACCCACAATCTGTTCCAGTTTTCATACAGAAACAAAATTCCAGCTTAATCCATATAAATGACACTACCTAGCACATTTTTCTTCCCTTGCATTCTCTCTTGAGGTGGCTCTCTTTTCACAACTCAACAAACGAGTTTCCAATGACTCATCTGCAATGCCTGAGGGTAGGAAGTAAAGGTGATGGAGGGGAGAAACTTCTGCGGCCCCAGGGCTTCCAGCGCTCCATTGCTCATGCAGCACAACATCATAAGGGAGCGGCTACAGGTGGAAGGCATTGACTGATACCAGAGCCACTGTATAATATTTCACCCTTTCTAAAAGAGTTTGTGAAACAGGCAGAGAGCACACCCACACCACCCTCTGCAAAACTTTTTTGTCATCTGCTGACTGTGTCCGAGGACGTCGGTACAAAATTGAAATCTCAGGGCAGCTGGCAGCTCACTGACAGCGGGCTTATTGTGCAGCTTATCAGTGGGGGAAGTGAAAGGGAGAGATTTGCTGCTCTCTCCGGGGGAAATATTGCCCTCCATCAAAATGTTGGAGGGGAAACAGCTGACATCACCATCTCAGAAGAAAACTGTTACTAAGAGCAAATTTCCACCACCTCCTGCCAAAACGCTGAAGGAAGAAAGAAGAAAGACTTTCTCTATTTCAGCAGCTCAATCTCCGGTGACACATTTTTGTAAACGTTTTGTCACAGGGGGGAATCAGATGGTTGGGGGGGGGGTTATGGAAATGTGACTCAATGAGAGCACAGTGACATTTATTTTCTCTTGGCCTTTTGCTCTGAGGCATATGGATGAGGAAGCTAACTTAATTTTGGGAGCAAGGCAATCAAGGGTGGGCATTATTCATATCACAATAAGATTAGTACAACATGACGGCGATTACACAGGGTGTTCACAATTTGCAGCAACATGCTGCTGACTTAATGCACAATCACAGTGAAAAGGCTGCTGGTGTAGGATTTTAAAAAAAGGAAATTAGCAACTTATTAGCGATTCTGGATGCCAAATAATGCTGATAGCTCGAGGTCGCAGGAATTGTGTCCATAAATAAAGTTCCTTTTGCTGCTCAGATAAAACTGAATTACAGGAAATTATTTGTGTGTGTGTCTGTGTAAATTAACTAAATTTGGTAAAGGCATAGTTGCTCCAGATTTTTAGAGTTAGCTTCTTTGGGATTATATTAGCTTCTTTAAGATTATAACCTATTTGTTAGGATCTGCCTTTTTGGACTTTGCTGTGGTTTTGTGTTTGTTTACTTTTCAGCTAGATGTTTCTATTTCTTTGGGTTTTGTAGTCATGTTTGTTTATTTCCTTCTGTTCCCTGATAGTTTCGTTCTCTCTCCTGCCTCCTAGTGTTTGTAGTTCTTTGTCCCCTCGCCCATAGTTCCCTTGGTGGTTGCTTTCTCATTTATTTATTACTTAGAATGGTTTTCTCCTGATTATTATTATTATTATTATTATTATTATTATTATTATTGTTATTATTACAGTCTCTTGCTTCCTTGGGTTCTCTAGTTTAGTTCCCGTTTAGTGTGTGTTTGTTTATGGGTTGGTTATTTGTTATTGCTGCACTCTTCTAGTGTATTAGTTTCTTTCCCGTTACTCCTCTTGTCATTAGTTTCCCCTTCAGTTATTTACTCAGTGTTCGTCTTCCTTTATGTTTGTAGTTCTTCCCAGCCTTATCCCTAGTTTAGTCCCCGTGTTAGTTTTTATTGTTTCAGTTGCTTCTATAGGTTAGCTTGTAGTTATTGTTTGCCACTATACTTTGTTCCACTTATTGTTTACATTTATTCTAGGTCTTCTAGGTAAAATCTGTTTCTCTATGTTTGTTAATTAGTCCCTTCTCCCATGTTTTAGTATTGTATTAGTTTCACCTGTCCTTCTTCCTCCCTGCTTCCCATGTCACACCTGTCCCTAGTTCTGTTGATTAACTGTTTTTGTTCCTCATTGATTTCCCTCTGTATATTAGTTGGTCTGTTTTCCTTGTTCCTCACTGGTTTGTTGCGTCTACTTCTCGTTATTGTTTCTTGTACTCTGGTTGACCTGGATTCCTGTAAATCCTTCTGTTATACCCTGCCTGCCTGCCTCCTGCTTTGCCAGATACTGGATCTTAAATAAATCATCGTTCTGCTCGCCATGCCGTCTCCTCGCCTGTCTCTGCACTTTGGTCCACAAAAACCCCAAACTATGACACTATTAATATCTTACCTGCAGTAGATAACTCTCTTGGCATCTTTATTTAGTACGCCAAGAAAGTTATCTTTATTTAGTATGTATAGGAAAACAAAGAGGTTTTCCTCGGGGGCTGAAGCCAATGGATGATACAAGACAGGTCAAGACCAAAGCGAACTTTCAACGTCTTAAAACGTCTCCAATTCGAGGCTAATGGTTAATCACCTTTTAAATTTGTCATGTTTGCATTGACTGGTTATTTACGCAGAAGCTGGTGAATTTTCACACAAGAAATGGAGGTAGGCAATTGTGTACCACCAACTGTTTAAAACAGAACATGCAGAGCATTTCTTGTCTGAGTAAAGGTCTGAAGTATATTGAAACAGTGGCACCCATTACTACAGTGACTTTAAGTGATCGCACTTGCGTCATTGTCTCTGTTTGTAATAAAGAGGAAATGAGTCCATAATCATTTTTACCTGAACATTCATAATGTCACTAGCTGTAACATTGTAACTGTATAGAGTTCTTCTGCGTGAGACATCAACTTTATTTGAGAATAACTAAAGTTTTCTGTGCAAAGCATCACCCACATTGCACACACCTCATTGATGCTATGAGTTTCCCACTCAGGCTTCTTAGCTGACATTGTAGCATACAGAGCAAAAGCACTGAAAACACGCATACAGGTGAAACATGTTGGGAAAACAGAGCAGAGATTTGGAGAGTGGTGCAGCAGGGTGGTTCATGCACTAGCCACAGCCTTCCTGCACATTTAGACTAATCCAAAAAAAGTTATCAAATAGTTATTATTTAAAAGATATTAAAATAGCATCCCGATGAACCGCTATGACATCTCTGAGATTACAGCTGTTTTAAGATGAGGTGTCACTTTTACCTAATGTCAGGTTATGTGTCATATTTTACTCACTGTTCATGTTTTTGTTGTTCGGTGAAATAAGTGATTGTTCATTAAAATAAATAAAACTTGGATAAAGTTCAGTGTGCAAAAAAAACTATAGAAATGTACTGTTTTTGACTTATTATACTTGATGTATTATTTTTGCATAGATATTTACCAATGGTGAAAAAAAATCTCTATATTGCTGTCTGGATTGAATACCGCTTGTTTAAATTACTACCTATTTGCTTTTAATTCCCACAAATCCATAATTCCCTTGAAAATATTCCAAACTCCCCATTTTAACTGTTCATGTAATCTGGTGTTTTATTGACTGAAGATTTCAAGCAGTTTTAATTGATTTTCTTCTACTTTATCACCCGTACCCTGCGATAGTGAAAAGACACCGAAAGTTCACATGCGAGATGGAAATCTATTTGCATGAATCAATCTTCCTTTTCATTTTTTTATCCTGCAGAATAGCTGTCTGGTTTTCATGGAATAATAATATACTGCCTCTGAAGAGAATGGAAATCATATTTCCATATTATGATTTAAAACTTGTCACTCCAGTATAATGAAGAATGAAAAGCAGCCTGTGTGTGTTTTCTGAATTGATAAATTTTATGTATTTGTGTTTGGTTCCAGCCCTGAAGCGAAGCTACACTTGTGAAGTGTGCAGCGTCACACTCAACTCTGTTGCACAGTACCACGCGCATCTGCAGGGCTCCAAGCACCAAAACAAGTGAGTACATCGTGCAGCCGCCACTCTTAACTGTTAACAAATGAGAAAAAGCTGAAGGCTTCAGCACATAATCCACATCCAAATATGGTCCCTTTGCTTTCATCTGCCTCCAATGCACTTCAAATACAGCGCACTGCACCGATGCATAAATGATGAGAATAATGTAATGATCTACACAGTTCAGGCATGAATTTCAGATGGGCTCATTTTGCTTTATTTGAGCCTATTTTTCTTTTAATGCTGGAGCTGACTGGTGGCTGTGGCACTCAGGAGACAACCTCAAGCTGAGAGTCAGCAAGCATTTACATTCAAGTAGTAGCAAACAGGCAATACGCTGGATCTCACTTTCTACTAGACTGCTGTCTAGAAATAATCAAAAAAACATTAGAAAGCTCTAAATCCCTTCATTTCCCATCCAATAAATTATAAAGTATTCAGGAAGCATGCAGAATTCTCTCTTGCAAATAGACTGAAGGAAGCACTGGCTTCCTGGTACATTATACAAAAAGCTAAAACAAACTTTATATTACAATGTGTTCAGTTTACATTAAAAACTGGAAATAAGTACTACATTCTCTACATTCCACATACATACTGTAGTGTCATGTTGTCACTACTTGGCCCTGTAGTCACACAGCAAAGCTGAACTTACTTTTTTTTTGTTTGTCAGGAAGTCAATGCATTTATGTATCTAGATGACGTAAAGACAGCTTTATGATGTTGCATTACCCAATGCATATGATTTTCAGAAGTAGCTGGTCAGCGGAGATTTTCACACACAACTTTTTTTCATGTTAAAAAAGAGTGATTCGAAGAAGAGAAATTATTCCGGGAGCAATAGTTGATGTCATGAGAACAGAGGAGAATGGGCCGACTGGTAAAGGCATAGTTGCTTCAGATTTTTAGAGTTAGCTTGTTTGATCGAAAGTTGGAAGGAAGACTGTGAAATATTGATGAATGAGGAAAAAGATAGACAACAAATAGCAGAAGAATTGTGTATCTGGAAGAAGCAAAGATGAGTAAGCATGAAGTAAATAAGGCATAGACAATGATGAAGAGTGGAGAGGCAGTTTGTCCTGATAAATTACCTGTGGAGGTATTGAAGGGTTTAAGAGAGACAGCAGACGTTTTTGACTAGGTTGTTTATTCAGGTTTCCGAGAGCATGAAGATGCCTGATGAAAGCAGAGAAGTGTGTGTTATGATTCTGGCCCGTCTGCCTGCTCTGCTCTCACTCATGCAATTAACTCATCTGCTTCACCTGTCTGCTGCTGTGCTGCTGCACAATCACCGTCATGCCACACACCTGTGGAGCTGCAGTTATATACAGCCCTCTGACAGGCAGACGGTGCCAGATTTTCAAAAACATTTGTGAGTAGTTATCCAGCGTTCCTTCCTGACTGATCTCGTTCCATGACCTTGCCTTGCCTTACGGATTATTCCCTCTTGCTTGCTCCTTGTCTGACGGATTGGATTTTGGATTTCGACTCTGTTTTCTGCCTCTGGTTTATGTCTCTGCCTGCCCCTTGTCTGACGCCTCTAGCCCTGGAATTCGACCCTGTTTCTGTCCCTGGATTTACGTCTCAGCCTAGCCACTGGTTTATTCAACCTGAGTCCGCCTGGCTCTCTAGTCTGCCTGGATTTATTGTCAAGAGGACAATCACAGCTCTCTGTGTTCCTGTCACAGCTTCAGCTCGTTCCCCGGAGGATTTGGATCAGTCGGCAATCCGACTTCAGTCTGTCGGACACTTCCTCATTAACTGTCTGGATCTCTTCCTCCTCTGGATTCTGTGCCTCATCCCCAGACTGAGAAGGTTAGTGGCTTTATCTAACTCCTTGCAGATCCTGAGTTTTATTCAGCCACTAACTAGTCTCTCTGTTCTCAGTGGTTCCTGGAAGCAGACTGCTGTTCTTCTGCTCTCTGATCCTGAGTTTCTGAATAAACCTTTTTACTTATCACTTTGTGTTTGGCTGAATTTGGGTTCTCTGTCTCTGGTCGTGATAGTGTGATGGCACCAATTTAAAGAACAAGGGAGATGTGCAGAGTTGTGGCAACTAAAGAGAAATAAAGTTGATGAGCCATACAATGAATTCATTGGACAGAGCAGTGGAAGCTAGACTGAGGTCAAAAGTGAGCATCTGTGAGCAGCGGAATGGTTTCATGCCTACAAAAAGTACTACAGATGCAGTATTTGCTTTGATAATGTTGATAGAGAAGTACAGAGAAAGCAAGGAAAATGTATCATGTTTTTGTAGATCTAGAGAAAGCATAAGATGGGGTGTTGAGAGAGGAGCTGTGGTATTGATTGAGTATGTCTGGAGTAGCAGAGAAGTATGTAAGAGTGGTGCAGGACATGTATGAAAGCAGTAAGACAGTAGTGATGTGCGCTGTAGGTGTGACTGAGGAGTTCAAGGTGGAAGTGACACTGCATCAAGGATCAGCTCTGAGCCCCTTCTTGTTTGCTGTGGTGATGTAAATGTTGACAGATGAGGTTAGAAAGAAATCTCCATGGACTATGACGTTTGCAGATGATATTGTGATCTGTGATGAGAGCAGGGAACAGATGGAAGAATCCAGAGAGATGGAGTTTAGCCTTGGAAAGGAGAGGAATGAAGGTTAGCTGGAGCAAGACAGAATGCATGTGTGTGAATGAGAGGGACCCAAGTGGAGCTGTGAGTTTGCAGGGAGCAGAGATAAAACAGGTGGAGGATTTTAAATACCCAGGGTCAACAGTCCAGAGCAATGGTTAGTGTGGAAAAAAGGTGAAGAAATGTGTTCGAGGGGTTTGGAACAGGAGGTGTCAGGTTTGTTGAGTGATAAAAAGATAAAAGATTATCAGCAAGAATGAAAGGAAAGGTGTACAAGACGGTGGTGAGACCACTGATGTTATATGGTTCAGAAACAGTGGCACAGAGAACAGACAAGAGGCAGAGAAGAAGATAGCAGAAATGAACATGTTGAGACAAGGATGGATATAATCAGAAATGAGTACTTCAGAGGGACAGCTCATGTTAGTTGTGTTGGAGATAAAGCCAGAGAGGCCAGACTGAGATGGTTGGACGTGTAAAGAGGAGGGACAGTTAGTAAACCCGGTAGAAGGTCGCTAAGGCAAGGATGGAACTGCCAGGCAGGAGGCCTGGAAGAAGACCAAACAAGATATCAATGGGTAAAGTGAAAGAAGACATGAAGCCAGTGAGTGTGAGAGAAGAAGATGCTGAAGATAGGGTAAGATTGTGAAGCAATGTCGCAATGGCGACCCCTTAAAGGGAAAAGCCGAAAGAAAAAGAAGAGGCAGAGACTACCCATATCTTGAGCCCACTGAGAATCTGTGGCTAGTTATCTAAAAGGAGGTGGCAAAAAGCCCATACATGGATATTAACCCCAAGAACGAACAAGACATGAATAGATCACCACCACTCAGAATTAGGGTGGGAAGATGAACTTCAACAGGTCGGAGAGAATTCCCAAAATGAAGAAATAGGATCATCTCATTTTAACTCATTGCATAAATTGATGCATGTTCAGTTAAAAGTCATGGGAAATTTTATGTATAATCATTCTTCTACTTACCATAGACGTTTTAAAAAGTCTTAAGATATTGAAACACTAAAACATAACTGTGCTCCTGACAAAACTTTGGTCATGACCAAAACAGATTCCCTAGACTGCAGTTCCACTGATGACCACAAGGTGCTGGCTTAAAAACATATCTGGCAGTGAACTTTCTCACTCAAGAAGGCTCAACATCTCTAGAGGCTATGTAGTTTTTGTTTTATCCAAATAAATTTCGGGGCAATTCAGCAGTGCCCAGTTTTTATCCAAATATAATCACTCATGCTTTCAAGTTAGGGCCAAACCTGAGCTGTTTAGATATGACTCCTAAAGGTTTAAATCTTCTTGCATTGTCCTAACTTCACTGAATTCCCACTGAAAACATGAGTCCTGTGTTTGCTGTCTGCTGATGTTATGTGAAGTGATTTGAGACACTTTTTTTTAAACTTGTAAAATATTTTGCATGGACTTAGATTTCTGTTTTTCCATTGCTCTACAGTTTCTTATTCAATAATTATTCTCTGCACCAGCCACTTGACCTTCAGCAGCTTCAGTAGGAAGAGGACTGCAACTTGCAGAGGACTTTGAGTTGGCCCAGGGCAGTAGGTGTGAATTGACCGGAACTAGATGGTGCATGTTCCCGAATTAATTCTCTCGGCTGGCCCTTTTCTTGCTGCAACCATCCAAAGAAATGCTTGCATCAGAAGACGTAATGTGATGTTTAACAGGTCCCATGCATTCGTCACAGGTGTCTGCTTTACTTTGTCAAAGTCATTGGATCTCCATCCAGGGTCACTTGTATTGACTTGTACCCCCTCACAGAGTCAGACTCCATCCTCCTTCATGCTTACACATGCAACCCAACTAGTCTAGATTTCATATTCACATCCCACAATTTTACTGCTCAACTGTTTAGTTTTGGTTAATAAGTTTATAGAACATGGTTGCAAGAGAGTTTTAGGTAGGTCTCAAGGAGTTCTACAAGTGTACCGAATGACCTCTACAGTAAATTAAGGTAAATGAGGAGGCAGGACGCTGTAGAGCTATTTCTATTTTTCTATTGTGAGTTTTGCGAAACCCCCAAAATACATAAATTTCACGCACAACTGACGCCTCCTCCAAATTATGGCTAGTTTTTTTTTTATGTTAAAGTCACCAAAAGGCAATTCATTTGTCGCCTGAATAATAATAAGACACGGAGCAAATAATAATAGGCCTTCGCAGAGCTTAGCTGCTCATGCCTAATAATTTAGGTGTCACTGTGTAAATGTTATATGCCTGTAATCATCTTTGGAGCATACTGATATGATCTATTGGCACACCTGTTAAAGATGTGTAAAAAGCCTTAAAATACATTAATCTTCTATTGTAGTAGCATAATCTTAGACTGAAAATGTTTGAAAATCCAACCATTAATTTGAGTAAATTTATTCAGTCAACAAAATGTTATGTCAAGGAATTATTGTTTTATACAAAATTACACAATTGGTAACATGATACTTAGGCATTTGTTTATACGTTTGTAGTTGATCTGAGTTTCTAGGAACATCTTGTTGGCTTTGTGTTTGCCCAATATGTCACTCAGAAGCCCATTTCTTTTGACCACTTGCCAAAAGGCTGGACAAGTACACATATTCATCTTTCTATGACCCACAGTGAGCAGCATGGTACATAAGGTGAAATAAAAATCTCATTGGTAGAGAACTGCAGCTAAGGGTGGCCTCTTAGAATAATCACATATTATCAATGACAACCATTATATGTTATCTACATGCCAACTGATTCATTGAAGGCACAGTTAGGAAAAAGCCTGTTGTGTCCAACCATCTCAAATGAATATGCTAACCTCTTGGCCTTTAACTGGAACCATGTAGTTTGGTCAGATGAGACTATGACTGGGCTTTTCAGACAGAAGCACACCATGTGGGCTTCTAAAACAAATGATGAATATGTGAAAAGGCACCTCTTTTACACTGTTATGGACAGTGTAGGATCTGGGATGCTATGGGCCTTTTTTTCTGCCAAAGGCCCAGAGAGCTATGTTAGAGCACATGGAATCATGAGCTCTTTGAAACACCATGTTTTAAAAAATAAAAGCTACTGGCTTGTGAATGAAATCTAAAAATGTGAAATATTACAGGAGAAGTGTGGATTTTTTCCACATCTTTATCAGGAATAGTGTGGTCACATTGGAGTCACCAGAGCTGGCTGTGTTGTGTGCAAGCAAACAACCTAATTGTTAGGCCATCACCTCATCCCAAGACTATTATCCATTAGTTTACAAAGTGTGTACAAAGCAGGGATAGTCAATGTATGCATACAAATTGGCATTTCTCATAGGCAACAGAAACTCCACAGAAAGAACTACTCCCTGAGGTTGCTGTTTGGTTTTTGCACACCATTGCCCCACAGAAACCCAAAATAAAAAGGTTTTTTTCGGGAGCAAAGATGAAAAGGTTTTTCCCGGAATTTGGCCTGAAAAAACCATCCCACTCTGTCAAAGGGAATGGCCAAATTTTTTTTCCAAAAAACCCAAAGCTATTTTTAGAACCCGTGAAACGATCCCAAAAAAATTTGTCTACTTAAGTCACATTTTAAAACCCCAATTTTCAAGGGTGTTGGACCATTTTTTTCGTACTATACCCCCAGTGTCGTCTGCAAACAAACACCCCCCAGCATGCACTGCAGCTAACGGGAAAGGGGGGGTTTGCACCCTCTATGTAAAGTGAGCAATAAAAAACTGGAAGCCCGGGGGAAGTTGTTTTCCCTCTCCAGCGAAAACCAAGACACGGTTACCACGAAAGGGGAGGCGTGCATCTTTCTGGAGAAAAAAACTCGCAATTTGGTTTTTCATTCTTTTCCTCCTTACGGGCCCAAACCACATGAGAATGTCAACGACCAAAAAAGCTTACTGGGATAAAAAGGCCCCAGCAATTTTTCCCTTTACCGATCGAAGGGGGTGGACGACCCCCGATTTCAATAAACCCATGGGGGTTTTTCCAAGAGACGAAATTTTTCTTTTGTTTTTGCTCTAGTCGACTTTCGGGCAGTCCCCCCCTCCCCTGTTCCAGAGAAACGACACCAAAATAATCCCGTTTTGGGTTTTTTTTCTATTTTGAATTAGCTTGGGGGGAATAGAGTAGGATTTTAGGGATTTGAATCACCACTTATTGTAGTCCAATTTGTCTAATTGTATGTGGGATGAAATGTTTTTATTGAAGCTTGATTTCTGTTGGACTCTGAAAGCCCCCCATGCTTTTTAAGCTATTTTGTGTCCCTTCCCGTGTTTTTTAAAAACCCGAGCGCAGAAACCCTTTTTACTTAAAAAATTTGGGCTGTTAGAGGGTTTTAGAAACTTGAAGCTGCAGCTAAAAACCCATGGGGGAACTTTTCCCGTTCCATTTTTCCCTTTAACCCTTTGTTTTTTCCATGGTTTTCTGCCCAAAAGGTTTTTAAAGCCCTTTGTTTTTCCTGAGCCCCCAACTTTGGGGGTTTTTTTGAAAATACATAAAGCTGTGTTTTCCCTTCCCCTTATTGCCCAAAAAATGTGGTTTACTTCATAACCCCTCAAAGTTTGTTTTTAAATTTTTTTGGTTAGTTATTTTTTTCCCCTTTTTTTTTGTAGAATTTTTGGTGCCCGATTTTGATTTAAGATTATTGAATCCGAATGCAGGGGATCAGTGCTGTTTTATTTAATAATTTTTTATGTAGAGAAAGCGTTTTTTGTTTATTTTGAGCAAAAGTGATTTTTCTGTCAAAAAAAGGTCAAAAATTCCCCCACCTTTTTTGTGAAAATGGTTTTATTTAAAAAGGAATTAGGGGGTTTTTGGGTTTTAAAAAATTTTTTTAAAATTATTTAAAAATTTACTAATTGTAATTTTTTAAGGGCTTTTTAACCCTAATCACAACACCCGAGGGGCATCTCTGTTTCTGGTTTGGGAAATAATGATTTTTTGGGTTTAAAAAAATTTCTTTTGAATTAGATTTTTAAAATTTTAATTTTTTAAAAAATATGAAATTTAAAAATAATTAAAAATTTCCCTTTCATTAAAGCCAAATTTTTTGAAAAAAATTTGGGTTTTCCCCTTTATATACATTTTAGTAAATATCTGGTTTCAACTGTTTTGTAAGTCAAAACTTCAGTTGGGATTCTTCCTACAATATGAAAGCCTTCAATAGAACTTTCATGGGGACATTGCAAAAATAATATTTTTCATTTTGGACCAGAATGCTGGGCTGACTAACCAGCGTTGCCATCTGTTTTGCCACAGCATGGCTAAAACTACCCTCTAAGACAGCGTGTCTCAATTTCACTGCCTTTTTTAATTTAATCTGATGGCATGACTCAGTAGATGACATGCTTCCATGCAGGTTGCTGTGCTCTGACTCACACTGTGTCTTCTGCTCTGCCAGGAGAACATAGTTTCAATGTGAAATAGATTCAGGCAAGTTAAATCTGTCTTGTTACGTGGTCTGACAGCTGCAGCAGCATTCTCACTGTTTATCTGTGTCATGTGACGTAATTCTCTAACCAAAGATATAAAGCTACGTAGTTCCTGCCTTCTACATAATCTCATCTGTTCACTTTACCTCAAAATACATTTGGCTTGCACCTGCTACAGTCTGGCCGTTCGAAGGATTAAACATTTCAAAATAATCCTAGATTATGATTTTTTTTTCCAAATGATCATGGAATCATGTTTATCAATATTTTGTAATTTTGTTTTTCAAGGTCAAATATTAACATAACAATGATTTAAACAGTAAAAGGAACTTAAAGGTTCTGACAAAGTCAAAGTAAAAACAAAGATAGATATTTGTAAGGCCCGAATTTGTATTACAATTTGGCAACTTGTTTGGTTCAATTTTGCAGCAAAGTTAATCATTTTAATTAAGTGTTATTTTTCAGTATTTACCCTCATTTGTAAACAAAATAATAAATGGTCAAATAGCCACTGTTAATTTTAATGCTCCTCATCTAGTAATAAACCCCCGAACATCTAAAAATAACTAAAAATAGCTTTTTCCAAACAAACACTACGACTGTCAACCTGTGGCTCAGAGTAATTTGTTATCTTCACTGTCACTCTTTAGTTTATAGGTGTCATCTGTTCTTGAAATCTTTCTGAATGTAACAGTTTTCCAAAGTCTGCTTTGTAAACGCACAAAAACCAGAGATGGAAAACGTTCTGTAATCATCTTCACAAGTAAAAGTACAGTAATTACTATATAATTTAATTTTACATTGGTCCTTTCACTGGTTGAAGGACTAAAGTAAAAATATGGATGTGCATGATATGAAAGACTTCACAGGGATGAGAGATGTCCTCATAAGAAATGTTTAAATCCCAAAAAACCAATCCAACTATTTTCAGAATAAGAATTGTGTGATACAAAGTCCCCTTTTTTTCCTATACACAACAGCTATTTTCTCCCTATGTGAGCTTCTATAGGTCATTCTCAAAATCCCACATCGGTTTAGCTTGTTTAAGAAAGCTGCCGATCACCTAAAATGCCCATACAGTGCAATGAAAAAGTATCTGTTTACTTACTTATTTCTTCAGTCACACTTAAATTTTTCAGATCATTAAACTAATTTTAATATGAGACAAAGATAACTTGGGTAAATACATAAAGCATTTTAACCTGGAAAGACCCACAAAGAGAAGACAGGGATGCAATTAGAAAAGTTTATTAGTGAATGTTTATGTCTTTGTCGCTCGGACCCCAGTGGAAGACGTGAATGCTGAGAATGACATGCGCTTGAATGAACATCTTAGGGTTAGATTTAGAGATGTCTTCCCCAATGGGATCCGATCTTGGTGGTGGAGTGGAGGCCTGAGGAGGTTTGGAAGGACTTTGGAAGCCAAATGGTAGAGATTGGGTGGAGGAGGGTTAAAGTTCAGCTGAAGAAAAGAGGGTTCCATGGATGAAGATCTTTTAAAGTGGAGCCTTGAAGGATGATTGGCCGGGGAGAAATGTGGACTTGACACTGATTGGTGGAGCAGAGCCGCATGGAGGAGTAATTAGATGAAGCTGGAGGTGATGGTGAGTCTTCCATGTTGAATTTTCATTTAAACTCCATTTCTCAAATGATTATTTCATTTATATAAGTCAAAAAAGCTATCCAAACCAAACTGGCCCTATGTGAATTAATAATTGACCCATAAAAGTAACAACTGGCTCTGTTACCCTTGGCAGCAACAACTATCAAGACATTGTGATAACTGACCATGAGTTTTTTTGCAGTTGGGAAATTTTGACTGACTTTTCTTTGCAAAATTGTCTCAATTCAGTCACATAGGTGGGTTTCCAAGCAAGGTTTTTCAAGTTGCTGATTTAATGTCATGCCACAACATGTCTTTCAAATTTTATTTAAAATTTCGACTAAGTAACTGCAAAATTTTTATTCTGTAATGATTCAATCAAGTCATTCAGGTCTTGAACGAGTTGATAGAACAATCACACCAGCCCCATCACACTTACACCACCATGTTTGACTGTTACAGTAGATTTAACAGGATGTACACCTTCCAAAAATCCCCCCTTTGTCAAATCAGTGAACAGATTATTTTTCAAATATTTAAGGGATCATCAAGATGTTTTGTGGAAAGTGTAAGTCAGTGCCTTGTGATCGTTTTGGTCAGCAGTGTTTTTCATGTTGGAAAACTCTCCCATCGATGCTGTTTTTGCCTAGCCATTTTCCTATTGTGGATGCCTGAACACTGACCTTAACTGAGGCAAGTGACCCCTTCAGTGCTATGTCCTTGGTTCTTTTGTGAACTCTTGGATGAGTCGAGGCGCTCTTGGAGTACATTTGGTGGGTCAGCCACTCCTGGGAAGGTTCATTACTGTTTTCTCTGTTTTCTCCATTTAAAAAAAATGGTTCTCACTGTGATTCCAAAGCATTCAAAATAGCTGTGTAACCCTTACAGACTCGGTGATTCTGTTCTTGATTTCCTTTAGATCGGGGCATGATGTGTGCATGTTGTCAGACAGGGTTGATTTAAATGACCTCTCAATTTTACAGTTCACCCAGAAATAATCCCTGTGTTTGGCTAATGAAATTGTGGAGGGGCTGAGGGGGCAATTAGTTTCTGAGATGGAGCCAGATTGGTTTGGATCACTTTGTCCTTTCACATCATTAAAGATCTGGAAGAACTGCTCTTTGTACACCCACAGACTGTGCAGCCACCTCCGTCTTTGCTATTGGATTTTTTCACTACATCCCACTTGTGCCAGAATCCTGTATTTCCACCTCCAGACCTCCTTCTCAGCCCTCGCCAGCCTCCTAGGCTCCCTCTCAGCAGTTACTGGCCTCCTAAGTCCCTGGTCCTTCGTCTCCATCCTCCTGGCCATCCTTCCGACCGTCCTCCTGGCCGTCCTCCTGAACTCTGTGCCTCCTCGTTACGATCTCCCTGCCGTCCTCCTGAACTATGTGCCTCTTCGGGAAGACCTCTTGACCTTCCTACTGGACTGACCTCTTGGCTGCCCTAACTTTGTTTTGTGTTTTGGCTCTTGCCCTTCTTGCGAGGCCCCCTTCGCGTGCACTGTCCAGGTTGTTTTGAGTTTTGGTTCATGCCCTCCTTCTGAGGCCCGCTCCGCCTGCCCTGTGTGGGTTAGTTTGAGTTTTGGTTGTTTTGTTTTTATGGAGTCCGGAAGGTAGTCTTGGATCCCCCCTTAAGGTGTGTGTGTGTCAGGGGCTGTGGCTATTTCAGTTCTTTCATGTTTATTAGAATCATCATTCATCATTCTTGTGTAAGAATGTCTAAAAAGTACTTTAGGAGAAGAATCAATTTTGTTTGTCAAATTTGTACACACAAACAAGGACTTTGACTTTGACAGTCACAATGCACATGAGATAAAAACTTTAGAGGAGATGAAAAATAAAAAGAACAAAGATGTACATATATGTGTATGTATACCCAATAACTAACAGACAGGCTAGAATAGTGCAAATATGTGTATATTGTTTCACAGTAGAGTACCAGGCAAATGTGTCTGTAAGGGGTTCATTGTGTTAATCAATCGGGAAATAAACTGTCTTAGTGGCAGCTGTTTTTGCAAAATATGCTCTGTAGCACTAGCCTGAAGGTGAAAGTCTAAAAAGTTTGTGTGCAGGATGGGTGAGGTCTACAGAGATGTTAGGAAGGTCAGCCCCAAGGTCAGCCCCTTTGAGAGAACAGAGCAGAAACAAAAAAAAAGAACACAGAAGCACTAATCCAGTAGTACTTTCTATAGGAAAGAAAAGTGAAACATTATTGGTTTTAGCTCCTTTAGTGGCCTTATCTAGGAAAGAAAGACAGCTAAGTAGATGAACTCTGAGCCAGTTTTCAAGTCTAGAGGACGTAAGAGAGCACATACAGTTAGTCAATAAATAAGCTCAGCCAGTAGCTATGTCTAGGAGAGACAGGGTTAGATACTGAAAGACAGGGCCAAGTGTAACATCTGTTTAAGGTGAGCATTAAGTTGTTGGCAGCAGCTTAGCCGATGTCCCCCTCCAGGAAGGTGCCACAGCTAAACACAGAGCCAGGCCAGATGTAGCTTCTAGAAGGAGAAAAAAACAGGGAGAGAACGTAGAGTTAAAAGCTGAAATAACCGCAAATAATGCAAAATTGGAGAGTAGTACGAGGATTTGCCAGTTTTGGCTTTGTTTTTGTTTTGCTGTTCAGTGTTGGTTCCTTATGTTTAGTAGTTTCCCTATGTTTAGTTATTCATTCTGTTATCCTGGTGTTTGGTTTAGTTCTGTATGTATTTCTGCACCTTTAGTTCTAGTGGTTCGTCCTCCCTTCTTTCTTAGATCTAGTATAGTTCTCTGTGTTAGTCCCTTCTGTTTCAGTTCTTCTCTGGCAGTTAATAGTATTTGATTATTTGTTCCTGCTAGGTTTAGTTTTCACTTATTGTTTATGTTTAAGTTATTTGTTATCTTAGGTATTCGTTTTCTCAGCTCCCTCTGTTTAGTTCATTATTTGTCTCTTTCTTACCCTGTCTCCAGCTTCCTGGTTTCTAGTTTGTTTACGATTCCAGTCTAGTTCAGTTCCTCGTGTCGCTGCGTTCCTCAGCATTAGTCACCATAGTAACCACCATTCCCTCAGTCTCCACAGCCGGTTCTCGCACCTGTTTTCACTAATCATCATATCACCCTAGCTTTCCTCTCATTGGTCCACTCTCCATCCTCTCCCTGCATTTAACCTGGTCTATTTTCATTATTCTTCACTGGTTCCTCATGAAATGTCATGTCTCTCCTGGAGCTCCTTGTGTTTCCCTGCATTGTGCTAAGCAGGAAATTTGTCTGTGATTCTCCAGCGACCTTCTTGGTGCTAGTGTAACAGTGCTTTATTAAAGTAAATCTTACTTTACAATATGCAGAGCCGTAGTGCCTGTTTGCATTTTGGTCCACAACAACCTCAGACTCTGACAGTAGCAGAGAGAGAGTGAAAATGGTCATTATGTCCTCCAGCAGTCTAAGCCTATAGCAGCATAACTATATAGCTCAGGATAACCTTAGAAACTCTAACTATAAGCTTTACCAAAAGGAAAGTTTTAAGGGCTTAATATGTAAGAAGGAGAATTTAAAATTCTATTCTGGATTTAACAGCAAGCCAATGAAGGGAAGCTAAAATAGTAGAATTATGATCTCTGTTTTTAATTCAGAACTCTTGCTGCAGCATCTTTGATCAGCTGAAGGCTTAAAACTGCAAGTTGTGGTCATCCTGATAGTAAAGAATTACAATAGTCCAGCCTTGAAGTAACAAATACATAGACTAGTTTTTCAGCTTTACTCCTGGACAGGATATTTCTAATTTTGTCAATATTGAAACTTGTTTAATATGGGATATAAAGGACGTGTCCTGATCAAAAATATCACCAAGGTTTCTTACTTTATTACCAGAGATCACTTTAATGCCGTCCATATTTTTTTCATCCAAGTTTTTGTGTCTTCAAGACATGTCTGTAGTCTGTCTAACTGGTTGGGCTCATCAGGATTTATAGATAAATAAAGCTGAGTATCATCAGCATAGCAGTGAAAATGTATCCCATGCTGCCTGATAATTTTACCTATTTGAAGCATATATATAGTAAAGAGAATTGGCCCAAGCACTGAACCCTGTGGTACTCCAAAATTAACCCTGGAGTTTGAGGATGATTTATCATTTAAATGAACAAACTGGAATCTGTCAGACAAATAAGATTTAAACCAGCCTACTGCTGTTCCCCTGATCCCTACTGCATATTCCAGCCTTTCTAAGAGAATATTATGATCGACTGTATCAAAAGCAGAACTGAGATCTAACAGAACAAGTACAGACACAAGTCCATTATCTGAGGCCATAAGAATATCATTAATGACTTTCACTAGTTCTGTTTCCGTGCTATGATGAGCTCTAAAACCTGACTGAAACTCTTCAAACAGATCATTTCTGTGTAAATGCTCACACATGTGATTAGCAACTATTTTCTCAAGGATTTTAGATAAGAGTGGATGACTGGATATAGGTCTGTAATTTAGTAAATCATCTTGATCAAGCGAAGGTTTCTTAAGCAAAGGTTTAATTACAGCTACCTTAAAAGCCTTTTACTAAGGATAGATTAATCATACCTAGAATGGGGCTGGCAATCAAAGGGAACACTTCCTTAAATAATTTGGTTGGGATTGGGTCTAACATACAAGTTGAAGGTTTAGATGAAGCTAATATTTTTGATAACTCAGGAAGCTCCACAGGATCAAAACAGTCCAAACATAGATCAAGTTGTACAGTTACTTCCAATGTTGTCTCGCTTACTGAGGATGAAGTAATCATGTTCACTACTTCACGTAGTATGCTTCACTACTTCGCTGCAATGGAAGTAGTGAAGCACACACACAAACCTGCACACAGTCCTGTGGGTATGACACAATGAACAATGTTAGGCATGTCAAGCATGGTGATCTTTACCTTCTGGGGTCTCATGTACATCTACCCATGTGGTAGGAAGACACACAAAAAAATTCAGATGTACGAAACTGTGTGTAGACATGTCACCACACACACTGACTTCATACATTCCAATTTGCGGTGAATTGGGCGCAACTGCACATGGTGCTTGAACCGCCCGGTCCCCACCCATAAACACATTATGCAAAGTAAATACAGAGAAGGCACCCACCACGTGTCCAAATAACCATGGCAGCGGTACTGTGGCAGTCACAGTGAGACTTTGTCTACACACCATGAGGGATATTTATAGTCAATTGCAGCAAACCATCAACCTCTTCAATGACATCAGCTACTCAAACCTGACTGAAAATAAAACCTTTGTCAGCTTAGACCTGTTTTTTTTCTATGAAGTGTGAATCAAATCCAAGTGGCGCTGTCTAGCTCCTGCATTGAGCTCAATCATATCTCAATGCTGATCAATATAATGACGAGAATATGTCTCTCATATTTCTATTAGGAAGACTGCAGATCACCCACAAATGGTGCCCATATAAAAATATGAGTGCAGTCCATAGATTACATTCAGAAAACAGCTCCCCGCTCCTAACCACAGTTCAGGGGAACTTTACATATCTGAGTAATATATAGATGAGGCAATCCCATATGGTTGGCATGGAATTGCTCAGGAATGACTGTTTAAATACCCGACCTGTCAGCCAGCTCCCTCTGAAAAGTGTCGTTTGAAAGGACCGCAGTGTAGTGAAAAACTTAAACTGACACCGGCAACACATGGTTCCTCCTGGTTTCCCTCTGTAACACTGGGGCCAGCTCCGTGCAGAGCTCCAAATTTATTGCCCTGGGCAATTAAAACCGCATAATAAGCCATTCAACATAATTTGCCAGCAGGTCAATACGATCTCTGAAAAAAAAGCTTGCTCCAACTTTTTTTATTGCCGTTGTCCTCCAGCTGTGCCAAAGCTACTTTCGTTCCACAATTGCGGGCAACTTTACACAACTATTTATGGACATGTGTGATTGTCTACAGCTTATGAAAGATCACACCTGACATGTTTGCAATTAATATTTTGATCCGACACCGTTTTCTTTTTCAGTCAGAATTAAACTGTGCCTTAGATGATTCACATGCATTTTATGCTCCTCAGCGCACAGACCGATCTACATTTATATACACTCACTTTATTAGGTACACCTGCTCGTTAATGCAAATTTCTAATCCGCCAATCACATGGCAGCAACTCAATGCATCTGGCATGTAGACATGGTCAAGACAATCTGCTGCAGTTCAAACCGAGCATCAGAATGGGGAAGAAAGGTGATTTAAGTGACTTTGAACGTAGCATGGTTGTTGGTGCCAAACGGGCTGGTCTGAGTATTTCAGAAACTGCTGATCTACTGGGATTTTCACGCACAACCGTCTTTAGGGTTTACAGAGAATGGTCCGAAAAAGAGAAAATATTCAGTGAGCGCAAATGCCTTGTTGATGCCAGAGGTCAGAAGAGAATTGCCAGACTGGTTCAAGCTGATAGAAAGGCAACAGTGACTCAAATGTCAGCCGACAAATCTGCAGGATCTGTGTGATGCTATCATGTCAATATGGACCAAACTCTCTGAGGAATGTTTCCAGTACCTTGTTGAAACTATGCCATGAAAGATTAAGGCAGTTCTGAAGGCAAAAGGGAGTCCAACCCGGTACTAGCAAGGTGTATCTAATAAAGTGAGTGTATCAGAATCAGATCAGATCAGAATCAGATCAGAATCAGCTTTATTGCCAAGTTTGTACATACAAACAAGGAATTTGACTCCGGTACACTTTGCTCTTTGGTTTTTGTTTTTGCACTACAGAATATACATATTTACAATGTACAATATACACATATATAAATAAAAAGGTGCATTTGCAACATCTGTATGCTGTTGTTTTGTATTTTATTGAATGTTCAACAGAGAAACAGCCTGGGGGAAGAAACTGTCTCTGTGGCGGCTGGTTTTTGTGAACAGCGCTCTGTAGCGTCGGCCTGAAGGCAGAACTCTAAACAGTTTATGTGCAGGGTGTGTGGGATCTGCAGAGATTTTAGCAGCTCTTTTCCTGACCCTAGACCTGTATAAGTCCTGGATGGAGGGAAGGTCAGCCCTGATGATTCTCTCTGCAGTCCTGATTATTCGTTGCAGTCTGGACCTGTCCTGTTTTGTGGATGAACCGAACCACACGGAGATGGATGAAGACAGGACAGACTGAATGATGGCAGTGTAGAAGATGACCAGCAGCTCCTGTGGAAGGTTGAACTTCTTGAGTTGCCTCAGGAAGTACAGTCTCTGCTGGGCCTTCTTTCGAACAGTGTCTATGTGTGAAGACCATCTCAGGTCCTCAGAGATGGTGGTTCCTAAGAACCTGAAGTGATCCACAGCCGACACGGTGTTGTTGAGGATGGTGAGGGGGGTGTATGGAGGTGGTGTTTTCCGAAAGTCCACCACCATCTCCACAGTCTTGAGTGGGTTTAGCTCCAGGCAGTTCTGACTACACCAGTGTACCAGCCGATCCACCTCCTGTCTGTATGCAGACTCATCACCGTCCTGGATCAGTCCAATGACAGAGGTGTCATCTGCAAATTTCAGGAGTTTCACGGACGAGTCCGCTGAGGTGCAGTCATTTGTGTACAGGGAGAAGAGGAGTGGGGATAGAACACACCCCTGGGGGGCACCAGTACTTACTGATCTGGTTCGGGAGAAGATGCTCCCCAGTCTCACCTGCTGCTGTCGGTCCGTCAGGAAGCTGTTGATCCACTGACAGGTGGAGGCTGGGACGTTGAGCTGGGTGAGCTTCTGGTGGAGGATGTCTGGTATGATGGTGTTGAAGGCCGAGCTGAAGTCTACAAACAGGATCCTGGCGTAGGTCCCTGGGTGGTCGAGGTGTTGCAGGATGAAGTGTAGACCTAAGTTAACAGCATCATCTGCCGACCTGTTTGCTCGGTACGCAAACTGCAGGGCGTCCAGTAGAGGGCCTGTGATGTCTTTCAGGTGCTTCAACACCAGCCGCTCAAAGGATTTCATGACCACAGACGTCAGGGCTACAGGTCTGTAGTCATTTAATCCTAGGATGGTGGGTTTCTTGGGCACTGGGATGATGGTGGATCGTTTGAAGCAGGAGGGGACCTCACACTTCTCCAGTGACTTGTTGAAGATCCGGGTGAAGATTGGAGCGAGTTGATTTGCACAGGCTTTCAGGCATGATGGGGAGACGTTATCAGGTCCTCCAGCTTTCTTTGTTTTCATGCGCTGAAAGAGCCTGTTTACATCTTCCTCAGAGATCTTTAGTGCAGGCAGAGGATCTGAAGGTAGGGGGTTGGTTGCTTTACTGGTCGAATTTGTTCCTGAATGGGATGTGGAGGAGTTGGTTTGAGGTGTGAATGGCTTCTTGTCATGTCTGCAGTAGAAGCCATTCAGACGGTTGGCCAGGCTAGGACTTTGTTCAGGAAGGTTTGTTGGGCTTCTGTAGGCAGTCAGGTTTCTCAGACCAGTCCATACAGCCGAAGTGTCACCAGTAGAAAGGCTGTTTTTCAGCTTCTCACTATAGCTTCTCTTGGCTGCTTTGATCTCCTTTGTTAGTCTGTTCCTGGCCTGCCTGTACCGCGCCCAATCTCCACGGATGTGAGCTTCTTCCTTGTCCCTGCGCAGATTCCTGAGATGTGGAGTAAACCATGGCTTGTTGTTCCCAAAGGTGCAGAAGGTCTTGGTCTGCACACACATGTCCTCACAGAAACTGATGTATGATGTCA
Source organism: Crenichthys baileyi (assembly GCA_036173005.1). NCBI lineage: Eukaryota > Metazoa > Chordata > Actinopteri > Cyprinodontiformes > Goodeidae > Crenichthys > Crenichthys baileyi. The sequence goes on from JAHHUM010001753.1 coordinate 723,774, forward strand.
CCACATCAGTTAGTTCGTTTAAATCAGTGGCTGAGGTTTCAAAAACAGTCCAGTCTGTGCATTCAAAGCAGGCCTGTAGGGTCTGCTTTGATTCCTCAGTCCACTTTTTAACAGTGTGAACCACGGGTTTGGAAGCTCTTAGTTTCTGTCTGTAAGTTGGGATGAGGTGGATAAGACAATGATCCGAAAGTCCCAGAGCAGCCCTGGTAACAGCATGGTATGAGTCCTTAAAAGCTGTGTAACAGTGGTCCAGTATGTTTTTGACTCTGGTGGGACACTTAATATGCTGTCTGTATTTTGGGAGCTCGTTAAAGAGATCTGCGCTGTTAAAATCTCCCAGTATTATGATGAAAGAGTCAGGGTGTTTTTTCTCCACGTCTGTGTATGTGAAAAAAGAGAAATGTGAAAAAAGAGTGTATGTGAAAAATGAGGAATATTTACAGTTTACATCAGATTGAAATTGTTTCCATCATTTTCTGAGGTGTGTTATGTAGTTCTATGAGGCTAAATGTGGTTTAGTTTCATTGTTCGGGTTTAAATATAAAAGCTCAAACTCATGAAAAACTTTGGGTTTGATGCTCCATGACTTAAGTAAGACTGAATGGAGTCATATTTCAGTGTATTTAGGCGGCAGACAACAACATAAGTTTCCTTACTCGACCAGTGCTTATGAACCCTAGGCAGTCTTCTACAGATTTACAGTTACATTTTAAGAGATATGACATATGAAATCTCTCTGCCCAGAGGATCCGGAGCAGACAACCAACCTCTTTTTCTCATGGAACTGCCATGAGTTATTCCATGGCTGGCTATGTGGAGAAATGTTAGATTTCTCAATCTGCTTATGGAGAGGATAAAATGGCCTTTCTAAAGAACCTTGACACTTGTGGGATTAGCTTAGGCATTCTGTTTGTGCCAGAGGGACCAACATAATTATATTGGCTCATTTGCAACAAATGCTGATTGAGGAATGTGATACCATCCCAGAGCAGTGTGAGATCCAGCTGGTGACCAGCACGAGGAAGAGATGTCAGGCTGTTTTGGTTATGTATGGTTCTTTCAAACACTACTGAGGCCCTATTTAAATGAATCCCTTGTGAAATTGCCAATATGTCTTGTTTCTATTTCAATCATCCAATCCAATAAATAACACCAAAAAATCACTAGCAGAATAAGCTGTTAGGCATTGTCTGACATTAGGCATGGACAATGTTTAAATTTTACTGAATAAGATGATAAACCTCACTAAACAAAATCATTGACACCAGAGCTGCTTGGTCCACTTCTAACAGACCAGAGTTTGTTTCTCCTGATAGTCTGCTTTGTTTGGGGAAGTGTGAAATCCAATGTGAACCAAACAAGCTAACTCTGGTCCACCTGAAAATTTAGAGTGTTTACTAGTGTTAACTAGTTAAGTAGACAATTCATCCACTGAGCTTCACATTTTTAAAAGAAATACATTATCATGGGGCTGACATTTTTAAATGTCGTGATAAGTGCTTTCTGGGCGGCTAGCATTACAAATGTAGAAGTCTCTTTGAGTACATTCTAGACAATACAAAGCTTTACCTTGACTCAGAAATCCTAGAGGGTGCAAAAATTTACCAATCCTCCATGTTACATACTTTCAAAACTCAAAATGATAAAACGGTGAAACTGTGTCTGTTTAGCCTTCTTGTTATCCGTTCTCTCTTACAGCCTAAATAAACAGCATACATGTTTATAGAAAACCCTCTTACACTTCACAACTTCATTTTAAACACCCTAACTGAAACTGAGAATACTGATATTGCTCACTTTGAACCTTTAAGTCAGCGACAGCATCTACACCTAAAAGTGTTGTCAGGGAGGCATGCTTTGTATGGTGCATTCATTGATCGGTGATAGATCCATTTTTTTTTTTTAGTTTTTAGGCCAGCCAGTCACCGGAGATTGTAACCTGAAAGCCTTTGATTATGGTCACTTCTGTTTACATCTCTGATAACAATAAATAAGCCCACTCTATCACAGGCAGTTTAATGATATAATAACAAGAGCAACAAGTGATATGAACATAAAGGAATTTCCCCAGACTTTACACTACTACTACTTTACAGATTTTCAGATTTTTGGGGCATTTTGCAAAGAAATCATATGAAAATTAGCCAAAAATGTGTTTTCCTGCCAGGGTATGTAAACCTATGAGAACAACTGTAATCGGTGCTGGCAGCGTCCACAGGAACTAGTACTGAACAAAGCAAAAACTCAGACGGTTGGTCAAAACGCAGATCAGAAATCAACCTCAATTCAACTCTGTGCATCTCAAATTTTCAGTTACAAAATCTGTGGTAAAGCAGATCCTGGGTAAAGTAGCAGCCTGCTAAAAATCTCTCTAAATAGGTCCTTTAAATGCTTAGGTTCTTTGTATTTGCAGGGCCCTAGTCCCCAGCATGTAGAGGTTCTGACCCTGTTCAGGGGTGATAGATGATATCCAGTTGGAAGCAAAAGGGAACAAAGTGAATATTCGATTGCCCTCCAGTGAACGTTGGTGAATTAAATTAATGAGGGTGGCAATCCCATCTAGCAGCAGGAGACTTTTAGCAGAAGAATGAGAGAAAAAGAGATACAAAGAAGGTGATGTGACAGGAACTTGCCCCACTTGGATGTTGACAATAGGTTGCTCCGTAGTCAACTAGGTTTCTCACTTATCGTCCTTTGCACAGGGGAATTAATTAAAGGCTTGATGATTGAGGGAAATGAAGCAGAATAACAAAAATGATGACAATCTATTTGCAAAGCTGCTTCCTTTGTCCTCTGTCCTTCTCAAGCTGTGATGATTATCATGCCTGTGAGTGGCTCTTGTCATTGATACTCACCTACCACATGGCCATAAAGAGCTTTAGAGAAACCCCTCCACTCAGCAGCTTATGGGTGCACAGTGGAGGGGTGCACAAGGTGCACAAACTTACCCGGTTCTTTTCAGAGTTCATGTAGTAAATAACAGAGCTATTACATGGAGGATGAGTCCTGGAAAAATATAGATACTAAAAATTCCCTCTTCTTGAGGCCCATCTTTTTTCTGCCTTAGCACACAATGCACTGTACACTTTTAATTGATAGGCTCCCTATTGCCATCAGAACAACAAATACTGCAGGTTATTTTCCACAGCTACCTATGTATGGGACCAAAACTTTTCAAGCCTGAAAAGCCTTCTTTATTGGAAACCCTTCTTTTTTTTATACCTAATACAGAAAAATGTGTTGATCATTTTTAAAAGGATCCAGTTAACTGTGCTCATTGTATAAAGCTGACTGTCACATTTCTTTGATGTTTGACCTAGTCTAACTAACACATGTGGGCACACAGCGGGACATCATGATACTGTCAGGATCTGTCCATGTTTGAGTCTGTTTTTGTTATTTAACTTGGTTTGATCTTTTGTTTATCTTGTGTTTCCTGTAGCCTGTCCCACACCTGTCTCTAGTTTTCCCTGATTGTCTGGTCTTGTCGTTCATTGGTTCCCCCTGCTGTTCGGTTTGTATATACAGTATATGTTCCCTGGTTGCCTTTTTTGCCTGCCTCCCTTTAAGAGTAATTAAACCTCAAACTTACCTGCACTTACCTGGTTCGGCGTACTTTCTCTGCACTTTGGTCCTACCCACAACCGCACATTATGACAGATACAGGCAGTCCATAAAGATCTATGCCATGTGTGGACAAACACACCATATTGCATATTGAAAGATTTTATTAGGGAGCTGGCTTAGGAAGGGCAAAACATGTACACACAGGCGCAGTGGTGTCAGGGTCCACCAGAGCCGATATTTTATATATATTTAATATATATATATATATATATATATATATATATATATATATATATAATACTATTTTATTTGTTTAGTATGATTATTTGTCATTCTCATTTCTTTTTACCCTTCATCAGAATTTTGCAATTTTCTTTTACTTGAAACCTGTTCAGTTCTGAGCTGAAATTAGCTATTTGAAGCAGCACCTTCTCTTTTTTAATTCTAGGGGTGGAGACAGTTGAAGTTGGCTACTGGTTAGTGTTGTATTTAATTTTTTTCCAGTCCTGAAAAGATACCCTGTGACTGTCAAAAAAGTTGAGCACCCAAAAGAAATGGGCAGAATTTTCATTCAAATATATTTAAATAGAAATTTGAAATTTTCCTCTCAGTATAATTTATTACTTTTATAGTCATACTTTAAAACTGTTTTTAGCTTCTGTATGTTCTACATAAACTATAAACATCACAGGAGATAACTTAAATTAGGACATTGATCTATATAATGAATGAAGCACAGGGCTCTGTTTACTTATTAAGCAAAATCTGTCAGTAACTGAAACACATTCCCCCTCCTCTCATTGAAACTTTGAGCTGCATTTATGACTTCCACTCTCACTTCTCTCCGAACCTGTGAACAATTTCTCCTGTCGTTCCACCAGTAATGCAGATATGCAGGTGACTGCACACACAGAACAGCTCAGGTCAGTGTGCGTGTCTGTGTGTGTGTGTGTTTAAACAGAGCGCGTGTACCTTCTCTGTCTGGCTCTGTGTCTACTCGCGCCTTCCCATTGAAGCGCCTGGTATGCAACTGGGTATGATCATTTATGAGCCATGCACAATGAGACAAAGGACAATTTAAGTATTCTGATGCTCGCTGTTAAGTGTGAAACTTGTTAGGGAAAAGGATTTGGATTATTTAACTGTGAGGTCCAATGCTAATAAAAACTTAACAGAACCTCACTTCAAAGAATCCAAACTAAACCTTAAAGGTTGAAGGACAAATAAGTGAGTTGTGTTTATTGGCCTTTACTACAGCAATCTTTACTTACCTTGGACAGTACCAAAAAAGCGCAGGTTTGATAGGCAAATGAACAGGCAGATTAACATAAAGTGTACTTCATTTAGGCTATGTTGTTTGAGGGAGAACAAAACTACCAGTTATCTCCTCCTTTAAAAAAATATATAATACCTGAGGTATTACATGGGGTATTACATGGTAGGACATGTTTTAAAGTAAAACTGAATGGAGTCATATTTCAGTGTATTTAGGTGAGTTCTAGTTCTATAGTTTGTCACAATTGTATGGAAAATGCATTTGTGGTTTGATCAGCAGAGTTGAGTATGTTGGTTCTCCTCATGAAAACTTGCCAAATCCTCTCTGCCAATGTCTAAAAGCTTGTTCTGTTTTTGAATCTTGTTTTTTGGGATGTAAGAGACAGGTCACGAAGTGGGTGTTCCAGGCAGACAACAACATAAGTTTCCTCACTCGACCAGTGCTTATGAACCCTATTCAGTCTTCTACAGATTTACAATTAATTTTTAAGAGATAAGACATATGAAATCTCTACCCAGAGGATCCGGAGCAGACAACCAACCTCTTTTTCTCATGGAACTGCCATGAGTTATTCCATGGCTGGCTATGTGGAGAAATGTCAGATTTCTCAATGAGTTTATTAGAGACTAGTTCCAGAATCTGATTATGGAGAGGATTAAACAGCAGTAGGACACGTTTGTGTTCTGTTCTCCTTGTTTTAATATTTACAGGGAATTCTTTAAAAATAAATCCTTCCTTCACTCCAGTGCTGTACAGAGAAATTGTTTACGACAGGTTACTTTTCCTATACCGACAATCAACTACAGCACAGCTGGAGCAGGCGAAGCCGTTAATCATGAAAAGGGAATTAACTTCAAAGGGATTTGAAAACGTTCATGTAGAATGAAGGCTCGGGGATGAATTATGCATAAAAAATGCCTCATCAGAATAATGTGCTGAAACAATTTGTCACACACCACATGAATGCATAAGTTGCAGGGTTTAGGAGATATGATACAGTCAGGCTGTATCATTGCTCTGAGCCAATGGTAGTTGAACAACTGTGTAACCTACACAATGTGAATAACTTAAGAGATGTTTTCACCTTTTCACAAGAGCAATCGAAGCTTTTTTTAATACTTTTTTTGCATTAAAAATGTTTTACCTTTTTTCAATCTTTGTCAGTGTTGTGACAAAACACTGCAGTGCTAAGAGGCTGGATGTGAGGTGTACATTGTCCCCATGGTCCTCTAAAAGCCTGTGTGGGGAGGATGCACATTTGAGAGTTGAAAATTTAATGGAGCTGAAAAAAAAGCTGCAAGGATTTTTAGACTACAACAAAAAAATATATTTTCTGAGTTTTGCGGTGTAACGTGAATTCTTTACCTGATAAGAGCTGAAGGACCTTACAAGGTACACACAGTACCAGTCAAAAGTTCTAGAAACACTTTCTCATTTAATGGTTTTCTTTAGGTTTTTGACTATTTACATTGTACCTAGATTCTCACTGAAGGCATAAAAACTGTAAATTAACTCATATGGAATTATGCAGCAAATGAAAAATTGTAAACGAATTTTAGTTATGTTTTTTTTTTTATCTTAGATTCCTTAAGTAGCTGCATTTGCTGTGATGAAATTTTACATTTTGGCCGTCGCTCAATGAACCTCTGGGAAGTTCTTTTGAAAACCATTTCAGGTGACTATACCTCATGAAGCTCTTTAAGACAATGCTAACGGTGCAAAGCAGTAATCAAAGTAAAGAGTGGCTATATTGAAGAATCTAAAACATAAAAATGTTTACTTATTTCACACGTTTTGCTTACTATATAATTCAATGTGTGTTGATTCATAGTTTTGTTGCCTTTGTAAATAATAATGAAAATATAGAGATCCATTAAGTGAGAAAGTGTATCTAAAACTTTTCACTGGTAGTGTATATGTGGAGTTACCTGTGTCAGTTCAGGTTTTAATGTGTTACATGTAATGTGGTCAGTGAGTAATTTAGCAGTTCAAAATGCCTATGAATAATATAAGGGAATGGGATTATTATCTTATGGCTTGAATTTGGGGTCATCAAGAAAAGAAAAAAAAAACATTTCAATAGATAGGGTCAATTTATGAAAATACCATCAATTCATAGTAAATTCCATCTTACAACAAACAAGTCCAATTCATATTTAATTATATAGAATTCAGTTCGATCCACATTCAATTTAAATCAATTAATTTTATTTCAATACAAACTAGTAAAATATCAAGATTCAGATGCAACACTGTCAAATGTAGTTGGTCATATACAGTCATATGTAAAAATTAGGGCACACCATTAAATGTTTTTTTTCTTTATTAATTCACATATTGATGTTTAATCAGGTTTTTTTTCTTTGGAAAATAAAGTGGTTTGAGTGTACTTACAGTGAAAAACAGTAAAAAAATAACCTTGTTTTACTCATTAAATAAAATATATGTAAAATGGAAATTGTGGTACAACCTAACCTCTAATACCTGGTACTTCCCTCTGTGATATACTTTCTGTAAAGAACCTCATGTAGTCATCTACCAGTGTTTGCCATTAGTCTGAGGAAAATTTACCCCACTCTTCACTTCCACCTTAATTAGATCAAGATCTGGCCTTTGACTAGGCCCAGGACTTTCTATTTCTTAAGTATCAGTCAGTCCTCGGTGAATTTACTGGTATGTTTTGGGTCATTGTCAAGCTGTAGGGTCCAGCTCTGTTTTAGCTTCATTTTTTTGTACAGACGGTCTCACATCTCCCTGAAGCACCCTCTGATACACGGTATAAACCACGCGTTTTTTTTTTTTTTTTGGGGGGGGGGGGGCGTTCTTTTTGGAGACTCCCCTAGCATCTTATAGTCTGCTCTCAGGGTTAACTTGCTGAGGCAACCAGATATGGGTATGCTTGCAGTTATTTTGAATATCCCCCACTTGTAGACTATTTCTATATCGTGGAATGGCTGGTTTGTAATTCTTTTGAGACTTCTTTAAATCCCTTAGCAGACTCATCAGCTGCTACAATCTAGTTTCTAAAGGCCTCAGTCAGCTCTTTCGAAGAAACAGCTTTATGGAGACCAAGGAAAACAGCAGACAGGAAAAAGCTGTAGGGAAGTTTAAAACAAAACAATAAATGTGTGTGATGCAGTGATCCACATCTTAGATGGCGAAATCCATGTAGGGCACATGGGAAACTTGTGCGATGGTCAGATGGACCCGAAATTAAACTTTTTTGACCTATATGCCAAATGCTATGTGTTGTGCAAACTGGCACTGTAGATCACTCTGAACACACCATCCCCACAACATGGTGGCGGTAGCATCATGCACTTTTGTCAGCAGAGACAGGACGGCTTCTCATAGTTGATGAAGGGAAACCTATTAGAGGCTGCAAAAGACTTAAGACTGGGTCAGAGTTTCACCTTCCCATAAGACAACAAGCAAAAAAATGCATCCCGACCTACAGTGGAATTGTTTACATCATAGTAAATTCATGCATAAGAATAACCCTGTCAATGTCCAACCTTATATCTGATTGGGAATTTGGACTTGAAATTTGATTGGCTCCATCCATTCTAAATGAGCTTGAGCTATTTTGCAAATAATGTACAAAACTTTCAGTCTCTGACTATGCAAAACAGGTAGAGAAATAGCCCAGGAGATTAGCTCAGGAGATCTGCAGAGCAAAAAAAGCTGGGTCCACTAAATATTAACTTATGGGGGCTAAATATAATAATTCACACTGCACGTTGGAGACTTTTGTTAGCTGTACAGTTTAAAAACAATGATCACATTTCTATCCACTTCACAATTTTGTTCTGTATTCATCTATCACATAAAATCCCAATATGAGTTCATGAGTATTCTACATTGAGGTTCATTTACCCAGCTGAAAGTTGTCTTTCTAACATCAGCAAAAATCAAACTGCACTGCAGTTTGCTCGGCTACTCATTAATGGCACACTGAGTTGACCTCGTACAAAATAAAAATTTAAACACTGGTCTCAGCGGTGGGATGAGGCACAGCTGCAGGTTGTGAAACTCCTCACTCATGCCAAATTAAATTAATTCAAAAATAGTGGAATAAATAAATGTCTTAAGACCTTGGTGGAAGTATTCTGTTGAAACTTGGGTTTACCAGTAGCAGAGTGTTAAATAAGAAGTCAGGAAGAATGCTGTGTTGGGGAGGTCAGCCTTATTGAGTGAAATTAATATGCTTTGTCTTAAAGCATAGGGAATTCTCCAAATGTTAGTGGCAAAGCAATTAGTTAAAATTTTACAGCAAGGTAAAGCAGGGACACATTGTTATAAAAGGAGCATTTAGCAGCCTTTCTGTGATTGAGAAGTAGCAGTTCATGTTACCCAGCTCTGCAGTAAACAGGATTTCACCAGTATTTCAAAACTACAACATAATTAGAGTTTAAACTGTGTTTAGCAACGTATACTAGCAATTAGCACAGTTAGCAAAAGTAGCAGCACATGCATGTATTACGTGAAGAGCTAGTAGACCCATATCTTAACTGTGAGATTTCCAAAAGACTGCCAACATGTAATAATCCAGAGTATTCTGTGACGGATAAATTTGATGCTTCAAAAGGAAACAAATAGAGCAACTTTTCTGTAATAAGCTGGCCTTCTTGTTGTCTGTTGATGTCTAACACATGTGGCAGCCTGAAAGAACTGTTATCGTGTCTGTGTAGCACATTAGGTTTTCATTTCTAGACATTTCTTACACCTCTTATGCTTTGTCTAACTAAAAAATTAAACAATTCACTGATGCTATAGGTAGGTGAGTCTTTTTCCCACAGTAACAACCTTTATGCTGAAATGATACTTTTCCAGTGTTAAGTCAATAAAAAAACTAAATACTACACAATAAATAAAAATCTGGGGAAAGCAAATATTCAAAGGATATGCTTGATAAATACTGTGAAATATCAATTTGATAAAAAGTCTGGTCTTTTAGAGAAAAAGATCAAGAAATCCGGTGTAGCTCAGGCTCTTCAATTTACATTACATTGTATCATTTTTTTAGACATTTCTGAATGTCTCAAATTTCCAATAAAAAACAACATACTGTAAGAAAATCTTGCTCATATTTGCTCACTTTAACAACTGGCTTCTGTGTTTAACTTACATTAAAAATCTCTGAACAACCAGGGTTTGTTCCAGGGACATCATTATTGCTTCATTAAGATGGATTATAACATGCTGCACCTGTGTTTCTTTTTTGGGCTGTTTTTCTTCAAGATATTTCCAGTTTCCAACCCTGCCAGGACTTACATCTGTTCTGGCTTTGTAGAGGCACACAAACAAAGATGCAAAAGTGTGGTTTTCCTTACTTACTCCCTCTTTGCTATATCTAGATTTAAATTAGAGAGCTGTGCTTCATAAACATACATATTCATCCAAGCCATCTTTAATCTATTTTGGCCTCTGTGTTTACTGAGACTGGAGACATATTTGTACATATGTGGCTTTTTTACTCACGGTGTATTTCTTAAAGGTTAGGGTTAAAAGGTCAAACCTATAATGAGGTTCAGTGTTGTTTGTCAAAGCAACTGATGTAGTGATGTAGAACTCTGATTGTGTGCATATCTACGTTCCACTGAACCTTTCTAGCTAAATATGCCTTGCAGTCTGCAGGATACACACAGCGGGATGCTCCTGTTACAAAGCATACTGTGATTATTCTGCTTAAATCACCTGAAGACATCTTGTAATTCCCACTGAAAGTGAAACCACACTGTTTATATGCTGCAAAAGTAAATAAGTTTTATGGTTTCAACCCCTTTTACACCGTCACCATATATTGCGCCCCCCCCCCCCCCCCAAGCTCAGGCAGCTGATGAAACAAGACTTTGCAAAAAAATAACTGAAATCTATGTTTCCGATAGTTTGCATTAATCCTGCCACCTTTATATATTGTGTAGCTTGAGGCATATATTTAAGCAGTATGACAAATATGGTCATAAATTTCACTAAAAAGGCATTTCCAGACTATTGCTTTGTGTTTTATTGCGCTCTTTTATGACATCAGAGGGGAACCCCACGTACGTAAACTGAATGCTGCTAAAATGGCCAGCAACACAGACAGCAGTAAAGAATCAGATATTTCTTTAGATATATTTCAATCACTATCAAAGAGAGACGCAACAGAGACAGGAGAAGTCACCTGTCATCAGATGGCATAACACAAGTGCTGCGGCATGTGGACAGCCATCTATTTCGACCAGTCTACTTTTGCTGGATGCTGGAGCACGGCCAGAGTCAATATGCATGAATCATACCGCACCACCAGGAAACAGAATGAGCACAGCATCTGGATTGTCAGAACAAATTCACTAATTACAGACTAGATCTCGCTATATCAAGAAATACACACATATATTTACACATACACCTGTATATATTAGCAGTTGTTAACATTAGATCAATTAGATCAGTTACTGGGTTAACTAAGATATTATAAGCCCAACAATTAAAAATTAAATGCAACAAATTAAGCAGCAAATATAGCTCCGCTGAACTCAGTGTACTCACCCATTATAGAACAACACACATGAAAATATCTGGATGCATAAATGAAAAATGAAGCAGTTTAACTGGTTTAACGTCCACAGAATGAGTTGTTTTGGACTTGCTACCGTAGTTATTACTGCGATCAGTGGCTTTTATTGCATGATCTGCGTATGTTCTTGACGCTCCTCCAGGCTTCGCAGCGGACCGGACCAGAGCAGAAACAGTGTAATTCCAGGGGTATAGTATATATACGGAGTGAAACAAGGCGAAGTAAGCAGCATGGAGCAGTAGCAGCAGACACTAGCAATGATTCAAGATCTAAAGACACTACCTGGTGTCGTTTTTTACTTGATGTTAGAATCTTTGAAGAAAGATTTATGTAAATATATCGTATGTGTGTGTAATTAAATTATTTTAATAATAATAATTTCGGAGTTTTATTATTAATAATAAAAATAATAATTTCTGATTTTTTATTCTTAACAATAGCTACTGATATCTAGATGTGACATCTAAATGATAAGGAAGTGTTCTTACCTGCTGAGTCTTGATCTGTTTAGCAACAGCAGCAATCAGACAGCAGCAATCTTTTCCCATCAGATGCTCTGAACACCGTGGCTATAGCATCTGCTTCATCATTCTCCTTCGTCTGTAAAATATCCCAACCTCGGACATAATTTTTCTGGTGAATTCAGAGGTTTCTTGTTTGAAGCAGTTTGCTGAGAAGTCCTCTGATCACACCTGGCTGTGCTTGGTGGGTCCAGCCCATAGGTCCCTTGTCAGTTTTCCAGCTCTGATCCAGGCAGCTCTAAGTCTCTTCGCTTCAGGAAAGTAGTGCAGACTAACGGCTGCTGTCGTAGTATTGCTGCCACCACCAGCAATGCACCATTTTAGCATATTAACACTGTTTTCAACGCAACTTGGCTTCTGCCTGAACCGTTTATCATTGACTCATTGACATCTCACTTCCCCTTAGATGTCATTTCCGGGCGACTTTGGACTTGCAAAATTTAACATTGAAATATGCTTATTTTGTGCCACAATTGGCTTTAATTACATCTTTAATACTAATATCATGTCAGTTGCTGCCCAATTCCTTCAAAATATAGATATTTTCTTTCAATTTCCGCATTTGTGGAAAAAGCATGTCAAAGGCACTTTAATTATTCAGACCCTTCTAATGATCCTTTTTTTAAAAAAGCAACTAGTGACAACAGTAGCACATTTTTCCTGGTGTTATTGTAGACTTTTGGAAAATCTGACATGAGAGCATGTATTGTTCTTACTCTTCTGATTGAATAGGCCCCTCTCCAATCCCAAGCACTCAAAGGTAGACCAGTGCTTATACAGTATTCCCTCCCGACTGTAGTCAGAGCAAAATATATTTACCCGTTACAATCCAGGAGAAGGCTAGTTACCATCATTTTCCTACACTACCTTTGAATTTAGTCTATTTTTAATCAATTTACATGGTTAATATGGATTGTAAACAGACAATTTAAAAATTTTATAATGATTAAAATGTTCCACTGTGATTTATTTCAGAGGTGAATGCCACACGTTTTCTAAAAACATTTAAAAATTAAGTCTCTTTTCAAGACTTGACAGAAGTTGACAAGACTTGACAAAACTAACACACAAAGAAATAAATCTTTACCTTATTCTTGGGATTATTTTTAGGAGTTTTAGCTGCTACTAGAAGCTAGCTATGCTGAAGTGCTATTGCTAGCTTGTACATAAACAGAAAAAGGAATCAGCAACAGAGCTACTGAAAACATTTTACAAGCATCTCCCAACTTGATGTACTAATTGCTTCATGTCAGTGCATCCATCCATCCATCCATCCATCCAATTGTCTATAACCACACTCATACCGAAGGAAATTTTTGACAGGCCAGTTAACCTGTTAAGCCCTAAGGGGTTTTGGGCCCGAAGTTACATAACCCCAAATTCCCCAGTTGTAAGGTCTACATGCAAACTTTTGGTACCTGTGTAAAGGTAACACATAAAATAATATATTTCAAGTGAACCCACTATGGTAACTGTTACTATGTCTGAATTATTTGTGATTAAACAAAATATAAATATAAATATTTGGGCCTCGCCAAAAGTTTTTTCTAAATGAACATTGCAAAACACCATGAACATCCTTTGGAAATCCTAGGAGAACCCCCAGGTTTTCATTCACCAACATCTTGACTATAACTGCAGAAAATTTTGACTAAATCAGTTGAAGCATATTTGTTCCACAAAGGTATTAATGAGAAATGTGCCAGGTGGAGCTGTGATTTTGGCACAATTTAGCCAAATGTGCCAAAACTGTGCCGAATGTGTTTTTCATCTCATGAAAGGGAATCTGGTCAAATAAAAGTGCTGATTTCCACTGTAAGACTCCTGCTGGACATGACATAGCCTTTGGTCATGACATTTACCCTGAATATCATCAAAATGTACAGTTGTGCACAGCATAAAATTAATATAATGAAAAGAATTTAAACTCCTTTTATCTCCAACTGGAGTAATTTTATTGAAAAAAATGAATTAGCAGTGAAAAACAAAGTAAATAAATGTGCAAAAAAACATGTGCAAGAATAATTAGCAAAAAATTGTAAATAAACAAACTTGGTGACCACAGGAATTTCTTGCCAGCTGAAATTGTCCTTTGAGCATTCAAATTGGCATTACTGATTATGTTCCGAATGGTGCTTGCACGGGGTCAACGGTGACCACGATTTTGTGGTGTCAAGTCTAGGTCATGGAGGATGCCTCTGGGTAAATGTACCTGTACCTCAATATCAGGCTCACCTGGAGAGTGCCACTTGTCCTTGTTGTCATCACCAGGTGTAGAGTTGCCTAACTCGCCCGCCTTGAGAGTTGTTTACCTCTCTTCGTTGGCCTGGATGAGCTGCTCCTTTTTCTTGGTACAGAAGCTACTTTGCGTTTCATGGGCCTTGAGGCACTACGTACCTGATGGGCAGGTGGCTCATACTCCTCATCTTCTTCGTTTTCTGCACAATCGTCACTCCAGAAACAGAAAGATATATGATGAAGACCACATTTATCTGAATGACATGCTAAAGATGAAGTTGCATCTGACACTGACTTATAATAAGCTTAGGAACACAATGGTAACACTGTAATGACACATCATATTTATTTTGTAACCACAATAGTTTGCAGAATAGACTTCTCACCTTAAAGAGGATATAGCCTCAACCCAAGTAATAGAAGGCTGGGTCCTTTCAGTGCCAGATGGTCTTGCCTCCTCCTGACTGTAAAAATACAGATAAAAAATTATTTCCCACAGTACACAAAAAAATAATAAAATAACATACAAAAGCAATTATGTAATTCTGTAACAGTAAATTGGTATTGATAAAGTGTCAATGATATAACAGTTATACAACAGTCCTTCAACTACTTCCACAAACAGCCTGTGCAGTACTTTTGTTGTAAAGGGGGATGGTGGGTGTTGTTCTATTACCAAGTTTTCTGATTACAAGATAATTTATTTCTTACTGCAATTACATAATTAAAGCTGCAAGCAGCATTGGGCTGCCCTTGCAATTCAGCGCAGCTTGGTCTGTGGAGCGACCGCGGGAACCTAGCATTGCCGCCTCCATTCAATTGACGAGCCCCCGCACGTCACCGCTAGGTGGCACTGTGAGCAACCTGTCATACGATCTTCGGTCATGCCTACTTCTGCTCTGGCAAGAAGCATTCAATATTTGGGCAAAATCAGACGTTCTGATGGAAGCTCTCACACTTGGTTGTGTGTGGGGGGTGCTAAAGTGATGTCATTAATTGACTGTGCCAACATGTTTAGTATTTGTCCATGAAGATGCATACCAAATTTGAATTGGATCTGATGATTAATGAGGGAGATAAATTGGTTAAAGTTTCCTAGGGGGTACCGTTGATCCAAATTCCAATGTAATCCATTAGAACTGGGGATGACAAAGAAAAACAACTTGAAGCTTGCATGAGTGAGAGTTCAAAAGGTGGACATCCAACAGCGAAGCATGTGACTTCCTATTCCAATTGGGCAGGGCTAAAGTGCTGTCATCAATTGGCTGTGCCAACGTGTACAACGTACAACGTGTCAAAATGGCCGACTTCCTGTAGGGTTTGGGCAATGGCTCCAAGAGACTTTTTTGTAGGTCCTGAGAAGTTACATTGTGTACCGAATTTCATAATCCTTGGTCAAAGCATGGGGCTGCTTGTTTTAGTGTTACTAGGGGGCGCTGTGGAGAAATTAGGCCACGCCCATCAATTATTTCACTGGGTAGCTTTTGGGGGCTGGACTAATATCAATCATATTGAATTCGGTGCCGATCTGATGAAAAATATGGAAATTACAGCCAAACGTAAGGCCATGGTGTGACGTTAGACTTCGCCACGCCGCCACAGCCACTCCCTCGAGTCAAACCTTTTAGTACTAGAGACCAACTTAGACCATTCTGTTATCTATCACTGGGGACAGTTTCATGTTGATTAGGTGACGTCGGTCAAATATGGACCTTTCAGAGTACATTACACTTCCTGTTCTCAAGGGCGGTGCTTAGATGATGTCAGGATTTGACCATTGCATATTTTTTTCGGGGGCAGATGTGGATCAATACCAGAAGGTTTTTTTGTCTCTGTGACTTTCCTTGTAGGAGCTATCACAATTTTTAGTTTTTTGGCGAGACATCAAACTTTGAGGTCAACATGCTCAAAAACTCACAATTTTGAAAACTTTAAATCCCCCATCCCTTTTGAGCAAACTAAACAAATTTCCAACCAATTGATCAAAATCTCTTGTAGTTTGATCAAATATAGAGGCTATAAACGGCAAAATTGTGGTCAAAATCGCAAATTCAATCCAAGATGGCCGACTTCCTGTTTTTTATAGAACATGGTTATAAGAGTGTTTTAGGTAGGGCTCGGGGAGTTCTACAAGTGTAACGAATTTCATACCTGTATGATAAAGTAAGGTCAATGAGGAGGCTGTTTTGAAAATTTCCGGAGTTACTCCCAGATTTATAACCCCGGTTACAAACAGGATTTACGTGACCAGAAAATATCATACAAAGACGTGCAATACGTGCCAGCAAAGGTGGGATTCCCTACTTTCCATTGGTACCAAAAAAGACAGGGTGGGGAAAAAGCATATGTGTTTAAAAGTGACACCAAAACAAAACAGAATGGGCTCCCAGCTAGCACTAAACTCTGCTATTGAACCAAAAATTTACTGAACCCTGACTTTAAAACTAAGGTACGTACCAAACTGTGATTTTTGTGTACCGTAACATCCCTGGTTGTCAGAGTTGAGGGTTTGGTGGCAGGACCCAAATGCAGATCATGGCGAGGAGGCCGCATGGTGAGTAGAAGACATTTTGATTTAAAGACAACGACTTACAGGCAAGTAGACAGGGTACAGTACAGGCAGGTAGTCCAGGCGTAAAGTCAGGAGACAAACAAACCACAAGAAGGAACTCGGGAATACAAGGGTTGTTAACATGAGGAACCAGCGGGGAACAATGAAAACTAGAGAGCTTATAAACTGAGGGGAGTGGAGTATGGACCAATGAGACGGGGAGGCAGGTAGTCAGAGGAAACATATAACAGGGTTGGACCAGGCTGCAGTGAACTGAGGGAATATGTTACTATGGAAATGGGAGATAGAGAACGCAGAGACAGGAGGGGAAAACTAAACTAAACTAGGGACAACTCTAGGGAAGAGAAACCCAAACATAATCTAACAAAAACATTAACTCTAGGAAGAAATAAACATGGGCATGGGGAAAAGCTAAACTAATGGAAAACAGACCTAAGGAAACCTATATAAATATAAACCATAACATAAAACACAAAACTAAATCTGGAAGGAACACTAACTGGACAAACCAGGGAACATGAGGAACTAGGCTGGGAGAGAACAACTAATATTAAGAGGAACAAGCAACTGGGTGAATTATAACAAAAGGGGTCTAAAGCCAGGAGGAAGAAACTAACAAAACTAAGCACAATGCATGAGTAAATAAACCTAAATAAACTGCTCAATCAAAAACAAACACAAAACCCAAATAAAGTCCAAAATGGCAGATCCTGACACTGTTAAGTTAAACTTAAAAAATTGCAGGAGCTTAACCAGTATTGGAATGTGTTCAAATCAGTTGAAATTTGCATTTGAAAAGATTACTTAACATAGTATTTGGTTGATTTAGAAAAATCAATTTATCTTCAGGTAATCAAATATGGTTGAATAGCAGAATGAAAAAAAGATAACAAATGATATTCTGGGTATGTTTATTTTGAATTCTCAAAAGGAATTCTTGAAACTGCAGAAGGTGAAACTGGTTCTTTCCTGATAACCGCTTTCCTGCTAACCGCTAACCGCAGATTCGGCTTGACTGTTCAACATACTCTCTCAAGTCAAATCACCTCTGCTCAACAGCCGAAGAACCACATCTTGTCACAAGCTCTGAAGAAGACGATGGCTGATAGGTCGTTGACCTGTTAGCAAGTTTCTCTGGCTCTCTTTCTATAGGCATACTTACACTTACTGAATAGCATGCTACCTAGGATTTAGAGTATGCATCTGCACTAGTACATTTCCAGTGTTTTCTAATGTTTCTGCAAAGTAAGGGAAATAATAGTGTCTGCTGCCTCATCATTACAATAAGAATTAAGATATTACTGAAAACTCTAAACTTTTTGAAGTTAAACAGAACTGCTCATAGAGTCCATAAGTACATTTCTTTCCTGCACAAAAAATCTGGTTTCTAGCAATTGTGTGATGCTGAATGATGTCAGTCCTTTATGTGACGAAATTATAAAAGGCTCTTTACTTTAAGCTGGAGCTTTTGGTTTGGGTTGGTGTCTTTCTCTCTCCAGGAGGGTGTGAATGGCAGGTGCTGCTCCACAGCTGCAGGTTATTGGCGGCAATCAGGAGTAGTATAAAGACTTCCTCCTCTGGACTCCAGAAGTCCTTACCTGGGATATGGCTCAGTGTACGGATTTGCTGCATCTGTAGTTGCCCTCCTGTTGCCTGCTGCTTCTCTGGTTGCTCACCTATTGCCTGCTGCTGGAACTACCTCGGATGTCACTCATTCACCTGCCTGCCCGCCCACCTACGCTCCTCGCTAAACACGAAACACCAGCCATTACCAAACCTCAACCCATCATTCTCCGACAGTGCTCCCCCTGGAGGCCCGGGTGGGATCCACCTTGAAAAAGTTTGCCTGTATAATAAACCTGATTCAACTTTCTACGTTGTCTGTATTTGCTACTTCCACCAGAGTCACTAACAAACCCATTATGACAGCTCTCCTTCCTCTGTTTAGTCACCCGGCAACCATAATTGTAGGACGATATGTGTGGGGATAACAGAATGTTGGTAAGTTAGGGTAAAAAAATCTATGTGATAAAGGATGAAAGCCTTAGTTTAATCTTGCTACTGAATAATATCAGTATATTACCATTTATTCATGCAAAGCCCAAGTCATTATTCTGTCCTGTATATTTAAATCCGACTGAGTCTTTGAAAATAATGGACCGGTATAGGAACAATGCTAAAAGCAAAAGACCTGAATCTATTGAAAGAACCATTTATTTAATTGCTTGTATCTGTGAAAAATGGGACAGTATAGTCTGCTGATAGTGCAGCCACTCAGGTAGAGCAATTGTTCATACTGCAGAATAAGTAGAATGTTTCGAAGGTCATCCCAATTGTCCCACGATTGGTAGCTCAGAGGCACATTTTGTGACATTTGTTCCTGATACAATTCATTGCAAGCCAGTTGGGCAACTATTAATCATCGGAACCAGTGTAAGATTTGGAAAAAAGACATGAAGATTTACTCCACCTTTACAGTTAGCTCCCTTGTATTGGGGCTGGAGGCTTGACAACACACACTGAGGTGACAAGGCTAAAAATAGCAACTCAATCTGGAGCACAGAAAATCCACGTAAAATAAAGGGGGTTTAGCTTCAATGAAACATATCTAACCTCCAGAAAAAACAGCTTTTTTGCAGCAGAGTAATAAAGCTAAATTCTAAAGATATATTAATACTGTCATAATGTAACAGCTAACAAGATGTAGGTATTAAAAACTGAACGCAGATTTATAAATTTTGTAAATTAGTGCATTCATTTTACTCCCTTTTGCGAGTCCTTTAGTTTTAATTGTCTTATTTTTCTCTTCAAGAATATTTTCTATTTCTTTGTAATTGCTTTTCATCTGTTGAGTTACAGAAGATGATGCAGGGCTTTTATATTTATTCACCTTCCACTAGTCTAGTCTAAATTGATGCTGATTAATGCAGAGTTAGCTCAATTCAATAGTGACCAAAGTAGAGATGAGCATTTCAGTACAAAATACTAGTAGTTATTAAAATTCTTCTATTAGAATTCTTATTCACACAGGCACGTGAAAAAAGTAGAGTGAAAACTGTTTTACAACACATATTCATGTTACTCTTTAGTTGTTAATGATAGTAGCTTAACAAGAGTCAGTTTGATTCCAACCTGTCTGAAATGCAGAGAACCAACAAGTTATCTGAGGAATAAAAAAAAATAAGTTAAACATATATGAGAGATGGCAATATTAATATCAACATTAATCTTAGTAACCGTTTCAGACTGTTTCGCTGTCAATTTTCATACTGACTACCTAAAAATATGGTTCCTTTTTCATTTGAGCACTAAATCAGTGGTCAGAGACAGCGTTTTATACCTAGTTCATTTACCAGTATCAATCTACTTTTTCTCCAGTGTTAATAATTGTTAACACTATTAATAGTGTTAACTAATATATAACTATAATAGTTAATAAAAGTACTTTACAAGCTGTTGTCTTCAGAAGCCAAACAACTCTTTGCATTACTGCCTCCTCATGGTAGCAGCAAAGTTCTACTACCAGGTGCTTGAAAACCAAGAGGGTTGTTTATTAAAATAACATTTAATGAACTATTTCAATTCATAAACCTTTACAGCTATTTGAAATTTCTAAAACCATTACTTACCTCTAGACCAAAGCACTCTGATTGGAGCAGTGGAAATTAGAGCCAATTTCATTATCTGTATATAATTTCTTTTTCAGCCAGACAAAGCTGTGAGTCATCCTCACTCCACAATCCATGACACCTATTCTTTGAAAGAAAGTAAAGTGTCCTAAATGTTTGCTTTTAGCAAATTATATTTTTAAAAATAAGATGATGAACTTTGTATGTGTAGCCTAGTACAGGACAAGGGTAGGGATATTTAAGAGAGATTGGGCCAATAACTAGGGACAATAATAATATCCAGTGTACTTATCTGAAATGAGATAAATGTTAGACCTACTGGCTTATCAGTCAGGGTTTAGGTCAAGTCAAATCTAAGAGGTCAGAGTTTGATTGGTCTAGTTCTGTCCTACCACACAGTTCGTGTAATTGTTCATAATTGTTTGGGCTGAAGGAACAACCTGCTCTCCTGTGTCAACTCGGAATGGGTTTAGTTTGGTTCAAACGGAAAGACTCACCCTTACCTGCCAAGAAGAAATCCAGGTCAAACAATCCCGCAGTAAAATGTGCCTACTAACACTAAAATAACATTAGCATGTATCAACGAGATGCTCAAAACGAGTTGGCTCCAGGGAAACCCAGTAGATCTCTCCCTATAGTCAAAAGATGACTAATTGATAGGTACTGAAACATGGTCATACTCATTAGTACCAACGGAGTTCGGTTGGTAACTATAAAAGTACCGAATTCTGTACCCATTCCTATACCCCAGTTTGACTCATCAGGACGCTTCTAATGTTCAGCACTCAGCGAGGGATTTTGTCTACTTCACCCTTACCTCTGCATTAGCTATTAGCTATTAGTTAGCTGGTTAGCTCAACAGTTAGCCAGGTCCAATTAGATTCATGGCGACAGTTCCAAGGTTCAAAATATTCACAGAGAAGTTGTCTCTCTGCATCTGTTGAATGTTTGGGAACATTTGACGATCAAGAGCATGAGGAGTTTAGCTTTTTTTTTACTCAATCAATGAAGCTTTGACTTTATTTGGGCCTATTAAGAACTTAGGTGTGCCCAACACGTGATTGACAACTTGATGATGAGTCACATTTGACAACAACAAAAAAGTTCAATACTCGGTGCTTAAACTCACTGGGTTACATTTGAAGAAACCCAGCAGATTGCATCCAGTCAGTGACTTGCAGCATTCCCTCCTCCCGGATGAGCATGTAGAGACAGTGGACAGTCACTGGCCTTGACTTTGCAGCAATCCCTCATATTGAGCATGCATGTAGCGACAGTGGAGAGGAAAAACTCCCTTTTAACAGGAAGAAACCTTCAGCAGAACCAGGCTCAGTATGAGCGGCCATCTGCCACGACAGACTGGGGGTTTGAGAGAACAGAGCAGAGACACAAAGAGAACAAAGAAGCACTGATCCAGGAGTACTTTCTATGGGAAGGAAAAGTAAATGTTAATGGATGTAGCTCCTTTAGTCATTTCACCTAGAAAGAAAGAACAGATAAACTCTGAGCCAGTTTTCAAGGTTAGAGTCTGAAAGAGAGCACATAGAGTTAGTCACAGTAAAAGCTCAGTCAACCGCCATGTCTAGGAGAGAGAAAGGGTTAAACACTAAAAGTCAGGGCCATGTGGATCATCGGTAGAGGGTGAGCATTAAGTTGTTGCCAGCAGAAGCTCGGACGATGCCCCTCTCCAGAAAGGTGTCAAACGTAGACACAGAGTCAGGCCAGGTGTAGCTTCTAGGAAGAGAAAAGAGAGAGAACAAAGTTAAAAGTTGAAATAACAGCAAATAATGTAAAATTGGAGAGTAGTGTGAGAATGTAGCGAAGAGGGTGAAAGTGGTCATTATGTCCTCCAGCAGCCTAAGCCTATAGCAGCATAACTACACAGAAAGTTTCAGTTGAGATTATTTAGTTAAACGGCGCTTATTTTCAACAATGTCGTTTCAAGGCACCTCACAAAGAGTCCCACTGATGGTCATTGTTATACTAAAAACCACAAGGATTGGGATACCTCTCTCTGTCAGACTGATTATAACCATTGGAAAAGAGAAGGGGTCATACAGGTAGCAGAAATGGAGGGTGTGTTTTGAACCTCAACCATAACTGAGCCGGTTTAGGCTAAACCTGACTCCCCTTACTCCATCCAACAGGGAGGGAGGAAGGCTCCCTCCCTGATAGACTAAGCCACTCTAACTATAAGCTTTATCAAAAAGCAAAGTTTTAAGCCTAGCCTTAAAAGTAGACAGGGTGTCCGCCTCACGGACTAAAACTGGGAGCTGGTTCCACAGGGGAGGAGCCTGATAACTAAAGGATCTGCCTCCCATTCTACTTCTAGAGACTCTAGGAACCACCAGTAAACCTGCAGTCTGAGAACGAAGTGCTCTGTTAGGAACATATGGAACAATCAGATCTCTGATGTATGATGGAGCTAGATCACTAAGGGCTTTATATGTGAGGAGGAGAATTTTAAATTCTATCTGGATTTAACAGGAGCCATGAAAGGGAAGCTAAAATAGGAGAAATATGATCTCTTTTTTAATTTTCATCAGAACTCTTGCTGCAGGATTTTGAATCAGCTGAAGGCTTTTAACTGCATTTTGTGGACATCCTGATAGTAAAGAATTACAATACTCAAGCCTTGAAGTAACAAATGCATGGACTAGTTTTTCAGCGTCACTCCTGGATAGGATATTTCTAATTTTGGCAATGTTCCGGAGGTGAAAGAAGGAAATCCTATAAACCTGTTTAAGATGGGATTTAAATGACATGTCCTGGTCAAAAATAACAGCATGGTTTTTACTTTATTACCGGAGGTCAATTTAATGCCATCCAGTTTAAGTGATTGACTAAGCAGTTTTTTTTTTAAAGACTCCGGTCCAAAGACGACAACTTCTGTCTTGTCTGAATTTAGAAGCAAAAAAATCATCCAAGTTTTTATATCTTCAAGACATGATTGTAGTCTATCTAACTGTTTGGGTTCATCAGGATTTATGGATAAGTAAAGCTGAGTATCATCAGCGTAACAGTGAAAATGTATCCTATGCTGCCTGATAATTTGACCTATTGGAAGCATATATATAGTAAAGAGAACTGGCCCAAGTACTGATGCCTGTGGTACTCCAAAAATAACCCTGGAGTTTAAAGATGATTTATCATTTACATGAACAAACTGGAATCTGTCAGACAGATACGATTTAAACCAGCCTTGCGGTGTTCCCCTGATCCCTACAGCATATTCTAGCCTTTTTAAGAGAACATTATGGTCCACCCTGAAGGACTGTGCTGATCAGCTATCTCCGGTGTTCACAGACATTTTTAACACCTCACTGGAGACATTCCATGTGCTAGCCTGCTTCAAAGCATTCATCATCATCCCTGTCGCCCTGACCTCTGTGGTAATAAAGTCCTTTAAGCGCCTTGTGTTGAGTTACCTTAAATCCATCACAGAACCATTTCTGGATCCCCTGCAGTTTGCCTACAGAGCCAACAGGTCTGTTGATGATGCAATAAATATGGGCCTTCACTACATCCTGCAGCACCTGGACTCCCCAAGAACCTATGCCAGGATTCTGTTTGTGGACTTCAGCTCTGCTTTCAACATTATCATCCCAGATGTGCTGCTGGACAAACTCCCAGCTGTGGGTGCCTGACTCCACCTGCAGGTGGATCACAAACTTCCTGACAGACAGGAAGCAGCATGTTAAGCTGGGAAAACACATCTCTGATCCCTGGATCATCAGCACCAGTTCCGCTCAAGGCTGTGTTCTTTCCTCTCTGCTCTTCTCCCTGTAGCCCAACAGCTGCACCTCCAGTCACCTGTCTGTCAAGCTTCTAAAGCTTGCAGATGACAACACCCTCATTGGGCTCACCTCTGGGGAGGATGGGTCTGCCTACAGGAGGGAGATTGACCATCTGTTGACCTGGTGCAGCCAGAACAGTCTAGAGCTCAACGCTCTGAAAACAGTGGAGATGATCATGGAGAACAGAAAGAGCACAGCCCCACCAACTCCCGTCATCCTGTGTGACTCTCCAGTCACCATTATGGACACCTTTCGTTTCCTGGGTACCATCATCGCTCAGGATCTCAAGTGTGAGTTGAACATCACTTCCCTCACAAAGAAGGCTCAGCAGAGAATGTACTTCTGCGGCAGCTGAAGACGTTCAGCCTGCCAAAGACAATGATGGTGCACTTCTACTCCGCCATTATTGAGTCCATCCTCACCTCCTTCATCACCATCTGGTACGCTGATGCTACCATCATCGACAAGGGCAGGCTGCAGCGTATCATTTGCTCTGCAGAGAGGGTGATTGGCTGCAATCTTCCTTCTCTTCACGAACTGCATGCGCCCGGGACTCGGAGGAGAGCAGGAAAGATTGCCGCTGACCCCTCCTACCCTGGACACAAACTGTTTTAAACTCTCCTCTCAGGCAGGAGGCTGCAGTCCATCAGGAACAAAACCTCTCGCCACAAAAACACCTTCTTCCTGTCTGCAGCTAGCCTCATTAACAAGGCCCTTGGCCCCCACTGACACTTTTCCCCTGCAAATAGTATGAATATCTCAGCACATGTAAATACTATTTTATTTAATTGTGTATTGTTGTTATTGTATTGTATTGGTATTGTTTTTTAATGCTCTATTTTTCTCACAACATTCCTACACAACTTGTTTTTGTTTTTAACTGCATATTTCCATATTTTATTAATGTCAGCTCTATGTTTGTCTATGTGTAGCACCTTACCACCAAAGCAAATTCCTCGTACAGTTGAAACACTACTTGGCAATAAAGTTCTTTCTGATTTTTTTTTTCTGATTTTGATTCTGGTCATCCACTACAGCCACTATAGCAGTAGTGTGACTGTGAAATAAAGCAGCTGCAAAGATGATCCAGGTGAACAGAGGACAAAATATATTGTATCCCAGTATCCATTGCATCTATTACGCCTAAAAATATATAATAATCAGGGGAATCTAATCTTTTTTGTGCATATTTTTAATAAAAGAAAAAACACCAAAGTGCAGTCTGATACGTAATAAATAAATGTTTAGATCTACAACTCATCACCTATACATGTTTTTTGCTCGAACCTCTGTGCATAACCTCTGTGTTTGTAATGAGCCTTCATCTTTTTCTGTTTTTCTCCAACAGTCTGAAGAATCAGATATGTGTCCAGTGAGCGTGGGACGGCTATAAAAATACCAACTACTGGATTGATGTCAGACAAGCTGTGGTCAGCTTGCCCTGCTTTTTCTGCCTCTGCCTCTACCCTGCTCAATCGCATAATCATTATTTATTTATTTTCTCTCTCTCTCTTCTTGTTCTGTGTATCTCGGCTGCCCCGACTAATGCCTCTTTTCCACTGGCTCGATTTGGCCCTACTTGACTCCACTCAGCTTCATTACTGTTTTTTCTGTACCTGTACCTACTTTTTTGCTCCCTGCTACTGAGCAGGTACTACCGGGGCTGAGTCGGACTAAATGTGACGTGAACAGACTGCTGTTGACTGGCCATGGGACCAGGAGAAATTAGAAAGGTTTTCACTGAGGTAGTGCAGGGAAAAGTTAATAAAACTCATGATCGCCTACAACAATATTAAGGCCCGTAATGGCCAGAGCGGGTCAAATCAAAATATAATTTTTCTATTTACAAATTATAAACCATGCCTGAAGACTGAAAAAAAAAAGAAAAAGGACACATCAGCTTTCTTAATTACATGCAGGCAGAGCACTGCATTTAATAACATCCTAAACCAGCTGATCACACAAAAAACAACTGTTCAGATACAGATACATTTCCCTCAAAACACACAAAATAATACCACCATGAAACAGACAGTTTGGTTTTGAAATTTATTGACAGTCCTTGGGCGAACCTGTGTCTGCAGGAAGAGGGAGCAGGCAGAGAGCAGCTGCCTGTAATCAGAATGCCTACATTGGATCAAACGGGAGGACATCTCCGCTGAATCCACGGAGCACGATTCAGGCAAATGTTTGAGCTTTACCGGTTCCAGACAGCAGCTTCTCTCCTCTCTGCTTCCCCTGCCACACACCCTTTACATTTAGAACCCCTGAGCCTTTTTTGATAAGTTCTGGCTGGGCTGTGGTCCAGATAATTATCCCTGTGGATCATTCTATATATGAAAAAATATATGTAAGACTTTCTTGCATGTATAATAATACAAACATTATTCGTATTCAGTTTGTTTTTATTTTCTTTTTAGTTATTATTTTTCATTCTTTATCATTTCACGCAGATTATTTTAATGTGACAGTGTAACACAGTTATTTTAATAGCAGCACAGCGCACTACACTGATGCCTGGAGGCGGGGCTTCAGCTGCCATAGCTTCAGCCATCAGTGGGTCTATGGAAACACAATTGGTACCATACCGAGTAGAGTGAAACAGAGTGGAGGGGAGCCGCGCCGGCTAAAACGAGCCAGTGGAAAAAGGGCATAAGAGGGGGAATGAAGGATTGTTTTAATTGGGACAACTTCCGCATGACCGCTTTCACTATCAGAATAAAACAAGAGCCTCAGCTTTCATCAACATTACCAGGCACTCTGATCGTTTATCTCGGACATTCCACTGGAACTGTGTTTTTTTGTTTTCTATACATTCACTCTTAGTCTGAAAGCATTAAAGTGGATCTTATACTCAGTAGCCTTTTTAAAATGCATGGACAAAACTGTACTTTTTTCAATGGAATGTCAAGTACTTTATGCTGGACTTTGAACTAAGGAAATGAGGGTTTGTTTGCTTTTACTTGAAAGAAATTGCACATTTCTAATTATACATTCAGTATTAAATATGGGTTCATCACTGTCTTTGTTCTCTACACAAACAGAGTAACTTTAAATGGATACAGTGCATTCTTGTTGTAGACCTAAACCCATTTGCAGCTTGAAATAGGTTGATAGCAATAATAATACTGGTTGAACTCTTTCTATGTTGTGAAGTGTAACTGTCTGTTTACTATAATAAGCGAAAATATATACCGTAAATTCCGGACTACAGAGCGCACCTGATTAAAAGCAACATGCTATAATTCTAGAAAGAAAACCAATTTTGTACTTGTACAGGCCGCACCGGATTTTAAGCCGCGGGTGTCCCACTTTGTAATATGAGATATTTACACAGAAAGATATTACACTTGAGGATTTTTAACTTTTAATTTAATCCGTATGGTAATATAAACAAATGTATATTGCAAATGCTTTTTTGCGAACAGTGCCTGTAACACGGCTACCTTTAAATATACGTACGTTATCAGTAACACACAAATTATGTTGCTTATGCTTTTTTACTAAACAGAGAACGAACAACATTCCAATATCTCCTAACTGATATACACTGCAGCCTACAAGCTCAAATGTCATCGATCGCCTTCTTCATCTTATTCCTGGGCACTGAAACCATCAAAGTCCTGTTCTTCAGTGTCTGAATTGAACAGCCTCAGGATCTCGTCACTCACTTCAGCCTCTTCATTGACGCTCTCACTTGAGCGCACCCGGTCCCCTTAATCGCGCAGCAGTCCAGCCTTTCGAAACCCGTTGGTGATTTTCCATGTTGATGAGGGTGAATATAAATGTCTGATTTACAATACCGGTAATTGAATTGTGAAACTGCTATTGATTTATCGCACAAGTTCATTGGACCTCTTTGAACTAGTCATCAATTTGATTGGTCCACTGTTACCAGGCAAAATGTTTTTGGCGGCATGAAAAAAAACATGCATTAGCCGCACAGTTGTGTAGGCAGCAGTGTTCAAAGTGTGGGAAAAAAAGTAGCGGCTTATAGTCCGAAATTTACGGTATATATATTTTTGCAAGATAAGTATGATTATAGACCTAGAAATCCTCACACCTGTTCTTTTATTTTGTTCTTGTTGTCTATTGATGGCATATCTCTGTTTAATGAAGAAATCCCAAATGTTGGGACTATGGGGGTGGTATTTCTGGATTTACAACAATTTTTACATAGTTGATCAAATTGTGAATATTAACCTCAATAGACTCTTGATCAAAATCTTGATAACCCAGAAAGACATTTTGTGTTGATGGGTTCTAATCATTTTGTAAACAGAACTTTAAAATGCAAAAGAAAAAACAGGAGCAAGAGACCAAAATAGTGTAGGAAATGACTGAAAGTGTATTCAAAATCAGACGGTTAATTAGTTGATCAAGGTTTGAGCCCATAGCCTTAAAAAGTCAAAGTCTGAGCATGCTTCTGGCTTTCTGTGAGACATTCACACTGTCCTGACATCCTGATAGAAAATGTTCAAAGGCTTTCTGTCTTTAGGCAGGAGTGTTGAGGCAAAAAAGCAAGGCCTCTCTCAGTGTGCTAGCATTGCTGACACTGGAAGCAGTAAGACAAACATGGTAATTTCTTAAAGGGGACCTATTATGCAAAATTAACTTTTTGATCGGCCTCAAATTCTTATATAAACAGTCCAAACGCAAAAAAAAAGAAAAAAAAACATTCAGCTGTTTTTTGGCTATAAATAAATGTTTTATTTTTTCTAGAAAACTTGTGGTTTCACGAGCTGTGTAATTGTGAAGTCACAATTACACTGGCACCTAGCAACGTTACGTGAGTCTCGCCCTTGACTAGCAAGTCAAGTGGAACTCCTACCGCTTCAGGAAGGCAGATGTTCTGTAGTTGGCTGCAAAGACCCACATGTGTCCATGCACATTCTCCCGCTGTCAGATAACAGAGATTTGTGGCTTCATTTTGTTTTGTACTGTCACATTGGCGAAGACAGTACTAGTTTGTGTAAATCACTTTACCACAGACTGCTGTGGTAAAGTGCTGTGAGAAATCACATAAGTACACATCAGGATTTGCAGAAAGACTTAGACTGAAGAAAAATTCAGACCCTACAGTTCGTGGCAAATCTGCAGATGACAGAAACATAAGTTCTTATTGTTGTGTCTTATAAGTTTCGGTTTCGTTTTCACGTAACACCCCCAACCAGCCCCAACTAGGGCTGATTGGGGGCGTGGCCAGACATAGCTAATTTGCATAAAGGTGACAGAACCCTAAAACAGCTAATTCTGAAAGGAGCTCAAAAAAGGGGGAACTGGGGAAGTGAATTCTCATTATCTGAAAATGATTTTGTGTAAAAAATGCCATTGACATGTTTTGTATAGCCCATAGACATTTCCCAAATGTTTAAAAGGAAGTATAATAGGTCACTTTTAAAGAATTTGAGATGTTGGGACTAACCAAAACTCAAGTGTTACAACCCCCAAAAATTCACCTACACTGAGGTACGGGAACCTACTGGCTTTTCTGTGAAGGCACAGACCCAAACTACCTCAACTCATACTAAAGCCTTCACTGATGCTGTGTGCAGTCCAATAACTATAAGGTAACATCTGCAAGAGAATGGCTTTAAGAGCAAAGACATCTTCAAAAGCCATGTATCCATGGCATATACTTGGCAATATGGATTTTGCAAAGTAGCACCAAACATGGGAAATTAAAAGGAGGCAGAAAGTTTTATTCTCTTATCTGAAAAACAAATTATCTGAATGTTCTTGATGGCTTCCTACATCATTGGCATGACAAGAAGATCCACTGAAGATGTTTTCGGTGCAGCATAGTGGGGGAGGCTGTTTTTTTTTCTCCAATGGAACAATAGAGCTTTAGTTTCTGAAGAGGAATAAATCACTGGCTGGTTGTGTGGCGATGTGGAGATCACGACATGGAGCAATGTCCCCGCCACCCCTCTGACAATGCTTGAATCAAGCATGTCTTAAATTTTTGAAGTAATTAACAAGAATAGTGACTCACTACTGGTGTTTTTATGGTTTTAGTTCTGTTTTGAGTTTTTTGCCCTATGGTCTAAATGCTTGTATCAGCTGGTGAAAACCCAGTTTTATTTCAGCTGTAGTCTTCAACTAATTACCTTCTCTGTTTTGTTTCGTGTTCCTGTTACTTTGTGCATTTTGAAGCTCAACTTTACAATCAAATGGCAGGAACTGAAAACAACTTTATGGTTCAGAAAATACTGAGCCATTAAAGCCTTTTCTTAAAAAAGCTTTAATTCCCTTGGCAGAAAACATTTTCCGTCCCCTGGAAAAGTAAAATTTAAATTTTAATTAATTGGGAAACAGGGATATAAAGGGAAAGAGTGACTTTAGCTTGAAGCTTGTTTGTGTGGCAGCATTTTGGATAGCAGCTAACTGTTAGCCGCTAATAATACTATAACAGACATCTGCTTGAGGACTTAGTATTGGCGCTAAACTAAAGGGCTATTTCCATTTTTGTTTTGGGACCCCGACCTGAAATTGGACTTTCACGGGTTAAAAATTCTAAAATATTTAAACATTAAAAAAACCCAAAAATGGTTTAAAAGGGTTTCCTTTAAAGGGGGGTTTTAAATAGAAATTAACTATTTTTTTCCGTTTGTGAAAACACAAATGGGAACCTTTGTAATACTTTTCTGGCATTAGGACCACCTGAACTCAATGTTGCAAAAGGGGAAAAAATTTTTTTGGGGAAAAACGTTAAACCTTTTTTAGTTGAAAAATTTAAATGGATTTTTTTTTATTTTTTCCCTTTAAAATTTTCCCTAAATTCTCTGTTTTGCTCTCAAATTTGCCAAAATTCCCTAAACCCCCCCATTACGTCGCATCTCAAAGGGTTTTTGGTAAATTTTAACTGCCCCCAAAGCTTTTGGCCTGTATTTTCCTTAGCCCTTTACCCTTTTTTCATTTTGAAAACATTTCTAGAGTATACACTTGCTCATTTTTAACCCTTTTGCAAAATATTTTTAAATATGATCTTTCAAAATTTAAACCCCCTGGGGATTTTTTTTTGCGATGTAAAGAAAATGAATTAAGGCGGGTTTAAAATTTTGTCAATGCTACAGGTTTAGAAAAATGTGATTTGAATATAGTGTTTATCTCAGGGAGGTCTGGTTGCTTTAGGAAAATAAACTCTGCTGAGAGTTACACAGTCATTTGTACTGAATCAGTTCCCTTTAGAGTTTTAAATAAAAAAAATGTTTTTATGAAAGGGGGGTTTTAAACCCTTAAAACTGAAAATTGTTTTTTTTATCAATTATTTCTTGATATCTATCTATCTACCCTTTCTATCCTCTCTCTCTCTTTTCCCCCCCCCTCCTTCTCTTTCTATATATTTTTAGATAAAAATATCTATATTTTCTAAAATACATTTTAAAGAATTTTTATAAAAATCTATATATAGAAAAGTATATGACCCCTCTCTTCCTCTCATCTCTTCTCTCCCCTCTCTCTCTCTCTCTTTCTCTCCTCTCTCTCCCCTTCTCTCTTTATTTTAAATATATTTTAATATATCCATATCCCTATATAATATCTATAAAATCTATATATCTTTATATATATCCAAAAACTTATGTACCTTTTTTTTTTCCTCGATGTCAGGGTTAAATAAAGAATTTTTAACTTTAGCCAGTATTTTTTAAATTGGGGATTTAAGGTAACTATAAAATGATCAAAAAATTATTTTGTTGTGGGTCAAATTAGGTTATTATTGCTATCTGTAGAAGTGATTTTATTCACTGTCAATTTCAGTTCTGTGTCAACTGCAGACCTATGTTTGATCAAAATGTAGCTTTGACTGTTGTCATAAAAAGTGTTTTTATTCTGAGACCTCTTTGTTTTTTGACTGCTGGAATCACTTGAACATAGAACTGGACTGTTTTCAAGAGAGAAGGAACTCATCAACAACAGTCATAGACTGAATACCAGAAGAACTGCTGGCTGAAAGTCACAATTTGGGCCGGGTATGAGGAGATTTCCCCAAAACCGTGACATCAGGAAGAAATTTTTAGGCCTATTTTAAAAAAACAAAATTTTTTCACGAATAAATTTTTTATTTTCAAGTAAAAAAAAGCTGGAAAAAAAACGCTTTGCTCTTCCCGCAATAATAACCCCTATTCTAATGTTGCTTTGATCAGCTGGGTTTTTGTTCTTCACAGGTTGGGTTTCCCCCCCCTCCCTAAAACCCTCTCCCTTTGTTTCTGGGGTTATTTTGTTTTATTTTTGTCTGAAGAAAATAAACCTTCAACAACATTAATTCTGAGTAATTTGCAATTACTTTGTTAAACTGTTGTTCCACATTTTGCCATGTATGCTGGCATAATAAAAAATTAAGGAATTTTGTAGAACATAATGTAGTTGTCTGGAATTTATCCCATTGGCTGACTACGAAAATGGGGACAAAGTTAACAACAGTCTCTTGTCAAAGTGTACATGTTTAATTACATGTTATGTCATGGATATGAACATGTTCAGTTTGAGTGTTTGTAATTTGGGAAAAAATAGCTAACATGGGTGCTGTTGGAGAAGCTCAAGGCAATTATTAGAACTTATTAGAATATCCCTTCAAAACTTTGATTGGTTTTACAGTGTGGCATGCAGCAATGCCCTTCTGAAACAGTCCACTACCATCAAGGAATACAATTTCCAAATAAAACTCGCATCAATAACGAGCTGGATCAAATATCAAGGTAACATCCATGTGAATGGCAGGACCTAAGATTTACTATTCCAAAGCTTTATTCTTATCACACTGCCTTGCCTTCTTTCTCATACCTTAGTTTGACAGAGATCGTGCCTTTTAATTATCACACCTCCCTATCTTTACATCTATTTCCACTATAAGGTGTGACTGTTGTAATTTGTTTGTAGCCAACATCAAATTGAAAAGCAGTGCAGAGAACTTAAATAATGTAATGATTGTTTTGACCAGTTTGATAATACAAGACAGGCTTCTACCTCTGATGAACCGACAATTTTATTGTAGACAGAGTCACCTCATTACTTTTTCTTTCCAGTGAAATGTTCCAATGGTGCTGGGCTTCCTGTCTCCTGACCCATGATAGATTATATTAATTAAGCTATGCAGGCAACAGTGTCCCATCAGGAAGCAGGACTCATTAATTCACTCCTTTACATTCTAAAATAATAGAATGTAAATAGGGAAAGAGTCTCTGAC
Organism: Crenichthys baileyi; assembly: GCA_036173005.1. NCBI lineage: Eukaryota > Metazoa > Chordata > Actinopteri > Cyprinodontiformes > Goodeidae > Crenichthys > Crenichthys baileyi. The sequence goes on from JAHHUM010001753.1 coordinate 757,123, forward strand.
AGGTTTCTGCATGATTAGCTCCGTATTATGGAGAAGCGTCTCGGCTGATTCCAAATGAATTTTTGAAATTCTCTTCACATAGAGAATTGGACCCCATTTATCACATTGGTGATGACAATCAAAACTTGAACAATTCATGAGATTGTTTAGGTAATTTTAGGGGAGAATTCTTTCACAGATCTTCTTGTAGCTTGTGCAATAAACCCTGTAAGAATGAATCATTTATAATTAAGCTTTCTTGTTTGGAAACAACTTTGTCGCCGTTTGTAACATCTTAGGAGCCCATATTGTACCTGATGCACATACAGGGGTTGGACAATGAAACTGAAACACCTGATTTTAGACCACAATAATTTATTAGTATGGTGTAGGGCCTCCTTTTGCGGCCAATACAGCATTGATTCGTCTTGGGAATGACATATACAAGTCCTGCACAGTGGTCAGAGGGATTTTAAGCCATTCTTCTTGCAGGATAGTGGCCAGGTCACTACGTGATACTGGTGGAGGAAAACGTTTCCTGACTCGCTCCTCCAAAACACCCCAAAGTGGCTCAATAATATTTAGATCTGGGTGACTGTGCAGGCCATGTTCAATTCACTTCCATGTTCATCAAACAATCTTTCACCAGTCTTGCTGTGTGTATTGGGCATTGTCATCCTGATACACGGCACGCCTTCAGGATACAATGTTTGAACCATTGGATGCACATGGTCCTCAAGAATGGTTCGGTAGTCCTTGGCAGTGACGCGCCCATCTAGCACAAATATTGGGCCAAGGGAATGCCATGATATGGCAGCCCAAACCATCACTGATCCACCCCCATGCTTTACTCTGGGCATGCAACAGTCTGGGTGGTATGCTTCTTTGGGGCTTCTCCACACCGTAACTCTCCCGGATGTGGGGAAAACAGTAAAGGTGGACTCATCAGAGAACAATACATGTTTCACATTGTCCACAGCCCAAGATTTGCGCTCCTTGCACCATTGAAACCGACGTTTGGCATTGGCATGAGTGACCAAAGGTTTGGCTATAGCAGCCCGGCCGTGTATATTGACCCTGTGCAGCTCCCGACGGACAGTTCTGATGGAAACAGGAGAGTTGAGGTGCACATTTAATTCTGCCGTGATTTGGGAAGCTGTGGTTTTATGTTTTTTGGATACAATCCGGGTTAGCACCCAAACATCCCTTTCAGACAGCTTACTCTTGCGTCCACAGTTAATCCTGTTGGATGTGGTTCGTCCTTCTTGGTGGTATGCTGACATTACCCTGGATACCGTGGCTCTTGATACGTCACAAAGACTTGCTGTCTTGGTCACAGATGCGCCAGCAAGACATGCACCAACAATTTGTCCTCTTTTGAACTCTGGTATGTCAGCCATAATGTTGTGTGCATTTCAATATTTTGAGCAAAACTGTGCTCTTACCCTGCTAATTGAACCTTCACACTCTGCCCTTACTGGTGCAATGTGCAATCAATGAAGACTGGCTACCAGGCTGGTCCAATTTAGCCATGAAACCTCCCACACTACAAAGACAGGTGTTTCAGTTTCATTGTCCAACCCCTGTATATGGTTTAGTCTATCAAACATTGTTTTCTATGAAATTGAGTAAGATCAGATCTAAAATACTTTTTCTGCCTCATAAGAAACGAATATCAAGATTTGGATACTTCAGGCAAGAACATCTTCTTACTCTCTGAGAGTTCTCACTCTCAAACTCTTTACCCACATGAGAGACAATAAGAAAAGCAGTGAGCAGAGAAAGCCTGTAGTTCTTAAACAAAAGCATTACATATAAACCTCTTATGTATTATTTCCAGGAGTGCAGACTGTCCCTGTTGTTGTTCTTCAAGAAACACACTGCGGACCTTAGGTAAATTATCATGAATATAGCTTTAAAGATTCGATTACTGTCCAGTAAACCTGGTTCCTCCCTGTTTAGTTAGTTTCATTGTTTACCTATTCTGTTCACTTAGATGTTTTGTTGTTTCCCTGGACTCCCTGATCATCTGAGTTAATTAGCCTCCCTCCTTCAGGTGCCTGCATATTTCTCTCCCACCAGCTGCTTCAGATTTACCCTCTGATTTGCTCCCCTGGTTCACTGGTCCATTTCCCAACCTACCTCAGTATTTTTTCTCTCTGGGTTTCTGTTTTCACCACTGGATTGTACTGCTGACAATCCACTTCGTCCCTGTTACCAAATTCATGTTCTGTGTCTCCCTGTAAGTTTTTCTGTGTTTATTATTAAAAGAACTGCTCAACTCACCATGCGGCACGAGGCTCCTGATCTGCACATTGGACCTGCGAACTCCCAGCCAAACATGACAGTTTGTGAATTTATTAACAAAAATTTTTCCAGCTTACAGTTAAACATCAATTAATGAAATTATCCACCTAAAAGTGTGTGTATATATATATATATATATATATATTAATGTATATTTATAATATATATAAATATTTTGTGATGATGAGTTGCCACACACGTACTTACTGCTTCTTGTCTTTATTTGTATCCCTGTGATTTTACAAATTGTGGTTGTGGTAACCTAATTCAAATTCCTTATGTATGACACAAATTTGGCCAAACCAACCGTAACCTGCTCATGAACCAGCCCCCCTTCCTCATCCTAATCGACGCAGCTGTCCAAAGAATATTCCATTTCCATGTCCCTCGTCTACTAAACGTCGTCCAAAACTTCCAAACTGAAATAACACACCACTGGGCCTAACAAAGCAGAGCACAAGCCAGCAGCGGGGAATGAAATTCTCCACCTAAGTATATATATGGTAGCTCTGGCCTGCACAAAGACAAACCTGACTTCTTGGTCCAGTGCAGCAAACTGGGATTGAAAATTGCTAAAACCAGTTCTTTGGCCGAGATAATTAATGTAAGATCTTGTTGGATACACAGACAGCAAGATCTTAAAGCTTTTTTAAATCTTCTTTTCTGAAAGTTTTCAGGGTAAAAGTTTGCTTGCTAGCAAATTAATAAATTTCCACTCGTGGAAAATGCTTCCTATGCAAAGACAAAACTGGGGGTAGTAGCTCTGATGTGCATGTGTGACTCCTCATATAACCTTGGTCTGTGACATCAGCAGAGTCCCAGAACTGCAATAAGTGCTGGGAAATGTAGTGTGATCAGCATTCTTTTCGGGAAATGATGGCCCAACACCTGTCACTAATCGATTGCCAATGGACAACCTTATGTGTCCTGGGAGAACATACCTGGTAATTATTTCACTAACAATATCTGAAAACAAATTATTGGGGGTAATGTGCTCTCTCCTACTTGTGCATGTTAAGATTCTGAATTCATTGCAGGTTTATTGTAGATTTCTGTGATTTAGACTAGACTAAGACTCATTTTATGTTATTATGCCCTTTATTTGCAACTTGTATCCAATCCAGGCACCAGGTAAAAAATACAAAGGTAGTTTAATGGATCTTTTTACAAGGCTTAGGACACAGGTAGGCCAGGTTTTTCAAATGTCCAGGAATCAGGGGGTTTCTGAAGGTGGAAAGGCAGAGTTAAACTGTGCAGTTAAAGGTTATGGTGAAAATATACAAGGAGCAATGAGGTGTAGCTTGTGGGTTAGTGCAGGAGGCTTGAGTTGAGGAAGGGATTGAGATCCCGATAGATCTGATAGAAGCTGAACATGTGAGTCTGAATCCACAAGGCAGGCGCACCAAGGTCTTTGGAAAGCAGTCAGGCAGGAGACGATGAGGGAAAAGGAAGCTGCAGGAGTTGAATGTAGCATGACATCCAGGAGGGTAACAGACTTGAGGTAATATGACGAAAAGCGTGGGTATAGAGTTGCCAACCTGAGGCATAAAAAGCAGGAGATCAGGCTAGCCAAGAAGAAGAGATATAAGTTTACAAGAGGGCTTGACTATACCAACAGAGTTCATTATCAGGGAAAGGAGGAGTCCTGCAGCTCCTTAAATTCCCAGTCGCTGATGAGGCAAATAACAGACAGTTGTGTCATCAGCAGCAGGCCAGCCACGCTCCCAACAAGATCCTGTCCAGGGAGATTCACAGAAGCATAACGACACTCATACACCAGGATCGTGACACGTTTTTCTGTATGTCATCCATGTAATTATGAAAAAACTGAGCATTCTAAAAGTGCACCAACTAAGAGCACCTGGAGATAAGGAGACATATATCTGCATGCCATCTGCATTCTGATGAAAAACATACAGAGGTTGAACTGGACAGGGCTTAGAATTAGTCTTTGTGGGACCCCACAGGTATTAGGGAGGTATTTTGAGACATGGCTATCAAGTACAAACACTTTAAATGTACATATGGAATGATTTTAGAACTGTGAATTAAAATAATTATCCTCAAGTATAATTTAACACGTGAACATTCACCATCTTTAGGTGATTCAAGATTTGTCTACGCCATGTGGTGGCCTACTGTGTATCTTTTCTCCTATAAGTTGTAAAAGTATTAGGAATTGTGCTTTGTTGATGTTTTTTATTTCTCATGGATAGCATTCTTAGTCATACTTTCAAGGGATCTGTGACCCCACCACACGTTCTCTTCCTCACACCAACCAAACATACAGACAGGTGACAGAAATCAGAAGTGTTTTCAAGGTATATTTTGATAAAGATGGTTCCATTTAGACAAAAAGTTTTCCATTTCACTAGAAAGTGTAATGCTAGCACATGGTATCCCTTTAGATCCCCTTGGAGTAGCACATATGTATTTCAGATTGTTAGATTAATCAATACAAATAATTATTTGATTACCCTAAACATGTGAATCACTTTTACCCTAGGAGTAGAAAAGACTGCTGCTCATTATTTAAAATCCATGTTCCATAGTCAGTGGAGTCAGTTCACCCAAAGGTCACCTGCAAAGCCAGCATAGCTTACACACTGATCCCCATTATGTGTCATGAAAAAATATTAAGTCACAAATAAGCCCAATATTTGTAAAATGCAGAACATTTTATAAATCTTTGTAAATATTTGACTAAAAACACAGTGAGCAGTTATAATTATACTTATTATATCTCTCTGTCCTGATCTGCAGATTCTTAAAGCTGGCCCTAAATCAGTCTTCTGTGAAAGCATATTATCTACTCATTGCATCAAACCACTAATGCATCTTCTTGGAGGAAATGAAATTCGCTCACTGCATACAAAGTGGATGAAAGTTATCAGATTAAATAATGAACATGAATCAATTTTTAATGCTACATTAATAAAATATATATTTTTTGCTTCATAATTTCCTGAGGGTAAAAAACAGTCTGCTGGATTCATATCCACAGTGCTGTGTGCAGGGTTGTGTGTGTAATTGCAGGGTGTGTCTGGCAGGTGTGTCCTTCCAGCTGGAGCTCATCAAGGTCATCAAGGAAGAGTTTGTTGAGGAGTGGATTCGCTGATGTGGATGCCAGATTGTTCTTACTCATCAAGTGGTAATCAGGCCTTCTCTAGGTTTTGCTTTTCAGGTTGAGGTTCACAATGAGGAACAAGGGGATTACCAAACTGCACTGCACACCACAACCTGCCAACCTCAGTGGATAGACTCAAAACATTCTTGGAAATCAATCATTTGCCTACTATTTTTAATTTTTCTCTTCATGTTTCTCCCTTTATATATTTTGAAGTTCTGAAAACAACTAGGATATAATCCACCACCACAAAGTCAGAATTTGATCAGGAGCGTATATCAAATTATAATATAAAACACAACTGCAAATATCGCAGAAGTCAGTGTGTCACTTTGGTCTAAGAGTGTCACTGGCAAAGCAAGCATTATTAATTAACTCTTTGTTACATTAACATTTCACAATGCTCATGTGTAATTTGCTGTTCTATAGATGTGCAGTATGTGCAACAAGACCTCTGAGGTTCTTATTCCTATCAGGTTGCTGATAAAATATATAGGAAGAACAACATATCAAAGAGCTGTCTGATCTACTTTGTTTTTGGATAATTGAACTCGACATTATTTTTGGAGGTTATTCAGGCTTGACGAGGTAAGTTTAACTGCATGTCAGGCCAACACCAGCGGCTCTACCTTGTAACAGAATAGTGAGAATATAAAAGTGTTACTCTGATGGCTGAATTACTTTTAATGTGATTGCTATTTTTATTGTAAATTTTTTTCTGGAAAAAGTCAGGCATGCTGAGCTGACATTCTAACTTATTCAGATATGCTGGCTGAATTCGAATGGTTTCCTGAGGGTAATTAGAACTAAAAATGACCAACAATAGCTGTGGATTGCTGAATATCCATCCATCAATTTTCTATACTCGTTTCTTCCATACTGGGTCACGGGAGAGCTGGTTTCTATTTCCAGCAGTCTACTGGTGAGAGGCGGGGTACACCCTGGACTGGCCGCCAGTCCTTCACATGGCAACACAGACACAGGACAAACAACCATGCACACACCTGTTCACACTTAAGGGTTATTTAGAGAGACCAACTGACCTAAGAGTTTCATGTTTTTGAACTGTGGGAGGAAGCCGGAGTACCCAGAGAAAACCCAAGCATGCACTGGTAGAACATTCTCCGTGCAGAAAGACCCCTGGCCAGGAGTCAAACCCAGGACCTTCTTGCTGCAAGGCAACAGTGCTACCAGCTGCCCCAATATGCAGCCCATTGTTGAATATATGGAAAGTTATTAAAGTATGAAAATTTAAATAAGTTCTCTCTGTTTCATCAGAGATGTGATTTTAGCATCTAAAATGACATTTACAGTGGAACTAACAATGTTTTCAATCAATAAAGTAATAAACCAGGAAAAGGGTGCAAATTGCATTTAGCATTTAATATGACCAGTATGACCTGTATTTAATATGATTTGAATCACATATATCCATATATTGCATGAACAAATGATTTATTAGTTCAAATCTAGTTCAAATTATTTAAGGGTATGTTTGTTTAAAGGCTTTTCTATCTACATCCCTAATTGTTTTGGGTTTTAATAGGTACCATTTTTGTTTAAGATAATTTGAGTGTCTAAAACTGGAATGCTATCAAATGTTGATATTAATCACTATGTAAACCACTCAATAACAAATTCTTTTTCTCTTTGGTCCAATACTGCCCAAACATAAATAGTATAATTTATGCATGCAATCTCAATACCTCAAAGACCGTTTATCATTAAAGTAATATCAGCTAGAATCAGATGCTTAGATGCATTGATGTCGATGTCTGGTCTGATGATAATGCGATACTGTACATAGGTTGATACCCTTCTAAGGATCTGATTCAGTTTCAATACATAGATGAAAAAAACATTTATGATATGACGTAAATTGTAACTATGTAAACATTAACGATTAACTAAGTAACAACTTTTACAAACAGGTCTTTTCTGACAATTCCAGTGCATTTTTATAAAACCTCTTTTCAAATGTGACCTGTGTCTGTACATCCAGGTCGCCTTCATCTGACCTGTACGTCATTGATACTCGACAAACGTCACTATTCTGGGTCCTACTACACGGAAGCGGGAAGAAAAACAACAATGGCTGATGAGAGCAGTCAATGGAGAGAAAGCGACGTTTCTCATTTAATTAATATTTGGGGGGATAGCTCTATTCAGGCCAAACTCGATGGGTCTTATCGGAACCGGGCAATATTTGATAGCATTTCCCAAGAAATGGCCGAGCGGGGGTATAGACGTTCCTGGCTCCAATGCCAAAGGAAAATAAAGAGCCTCTGGGCCAACTATAAGGATGCTAAAGACTTAAACAAACGAAGCGGCCGTGGGCATGTCACCTGTCCATTTTACGAAGAGCTGGACCGCATTTTAGGAGACAAGCCCAGTGTTCAACCATTGGAACTGCTGGATAGCTGCTTTGCCGAAGAGGAGCCTGAGGAGAGGAGCCCAGGTGCTTCAGCTAACACAGTTAGCCCAGTTACCAGCGCTTTCAGTGATGCAGGTGGGCTATTGACACATAAACATATAATCACTTGTGAAGTAACATCATAACGTGTAACCTATTGTTATATGTACAAAGGTTATGGGTCGCTTGCCTCACTGTCAACTCCGGCCTCTACCTCAGAGGAAAGTTCAGTACCAACAAGAGATGATACATCCTTCAATAGCAGTGCATCCTCCATATCCACTGCCTGTAAGAAATTCTCTGCATTTTGTCAAAGTACCCAACCAAACCTACTAGTGTCTAAAAACAAGTGTCATTTTGTGCATTATTTAATGAGGAAATTTATTTTAATTTCTGCTTGACTCCTGAAATTACTTTATTATAAAGGTACATAAACTATAATTGCTGTTAAAATTGATTCTATTACAGTTTTAACTTAAGACCCGAGAGCTGTAGTCTAAACATAAGGTTTTTGATACCTAAAAATTGATCAATTTCTCTTCAAACATATATTTTCTCTCTCCTGAGAGATCTGTAATTGATGTGATCAAACATATGTTTGAAGAGGAATTTTTTCAGCCTTTTTTCAGGTGACTAAAAGCCTGTTTGGACCAAACTTCTTTTACAGTCTTATTAACTTTAATAAAATAAATAAATAAAATGTACATGCAATGGTTGATCTATTCTTTTTGTTAATACAGCAGGATCTGCCAAGAAGAGAAAAAGAAAATCAAAGTTGGAGGCAACTCTGGAGGTCTTTGCTGACAAGATTAGCAGTGCCCTAAAAATCGAAGACACCAACCTTTTTATTGAAGATGCAAGCAGCTCAGCATGAACATGAATGCAAAATGTTCACCATGTTATCATAGTTCTTGTAGAGATCAAGGCCCCCTCCACAGCCACCTTTTTACCATGCTCCAATGCAACCCATCACAGCTTTACAGTTCAAGACAGGCTCCTAGTCATCATTCCTCAGTTTCCTGCTGCTTCGGCTCCATCTCCCGCCAGGCCCCTGTCCTTTCTACAAGATTTAAGTCAACCACTGCTCTTCAACAATGCTCATCGACATTCACAAAATCTCACTTAACCGTTTTTCCAAACACCAGTTAATACCCAAAATCATCCTCCAGCCTTCCAGTGTCAAGATGGGGATGAAATTTAAACAAGCTTTAAGCACTTTTGAACAGTTCTAACATTTTATTGAAGGATGCAGATCTGCATTTTGTTTAAATGTTACACAGTTGCAATGCAAGGTTATGTTTTGCCTTTTCTGTTATTACTTGAATTTCAGAGGAACAATGTTTTCTGAATAAATTGTTCTAATGTTTTTGTATTCTAAAAACAGTTGTTATATGCTGTTTAAACATTGGATGAAAATTGCACTACAAGAGCCATACTTTTTCTGTTATTACAAAAGAACTACGGGTAACATTGTTTAAAATGTTATTGTTTTATGTTATAAAGTGTTGTAACATTTTTTTAAGCACTGGAACACCAAAAATTAAAAATGTTGGTAGTTCAACGTTGGCTACTAAAAAACTGAGTGCTTCTCTGACTCTTGCGGGCTACACATCCGCTAAAGCACCTCCTTCTGCCCATCTCTCAATGGAAGGAACAGGTCCACCAGGTTCCTTGTAGGCCTCACCATGCATTTCACACACGTTGTGGAGTGTGCAACATGCACTTATGACAGTGACAACAGCAGAGATGTCTACATCCAAGCATTTACCATGGCACCTCCACCGGCCCTTCAGCCGGCCAAAGGCACACTCCACAGTCATCCTGGCTCTGCTGTGATGTTCATTGAAGTACAGCTGTCAGCGTTCCTGTGTCTGAATATTCTTTTAGCAGCTAGCTTCGAAGGGGGTAAGCAGGTTCACCGAGCAGCATGATTGGCACTTGAACACCCATTATATCTTCAGTGTTCTAAAAATTTTAGATAAGTATAAAGAATTAATACAAAATGAAAAAAATGTATCACTATAATTATCTTCTATCACTCGTACTGGAATGTTAAACACTTACTGGTGGAAAAACTCCCCTCTCTCTGCCAGGGAATAAACATAGGAATTCCCGAGAACCCTGGCATTGTGGACGCTTCCTGGCAAACCAGCATAAATGTTGGTGAAGCTGTTGGAAGACATTGTTTAATTCATGAACAACAGTATTTTAAAATCTGCAAATATCAGTATTACCAAAATCCCCGACTCCTTGCAGGATAATGGAGTGCCATCCTTTGCGGTTAAAATAGTCTGCGTGGTTCTCCTCAGGGGCAATAATGGGGATATGACTACCATCTTTTGCTCCTCCATACTGTGGGAAACCCCACCTGTGTTTGATGCCTTCAATGACCTCTTGCAGATCATCTCCCTGAGGTAGCTTTATGTACACCGGCATGAGGATATCACGAACTGCTTTACAGAAGTCGTGGACCAGGGAGCAGACAGTGGACCTGGCTATGGCAAAGACATTGGCTATTGTGCGGTAACAAGCCCCTGTTGCGAGCCAATACAGCCCCACGCCAACGCGTTTGCTCACTGGTATGGGTCGTCGAAGATGTGTGTCTTTACGTGAGAGCATTAAAGAGAGGTGCTCATATATGCCCATAAAGGTTGCCTTTGTCAGTCGAAAATTATGAATGAAGTCCGTATCATTAAAGCCGATCACATCACTATCCCACAACTGCTGGCTTCGACTCCGAACCCACATATTTCTCTATACCGACGACGCTGCCACTGCCCCACAAAATGCCATGGCCAAAAACCTGGCTCTCTTTCTTTTCGATTTTCTTAAAAATACTGCGTTGTTAATATGCTGGCTTCGGTTGGAAAACAACTTAAAAATCGCTAAATACAGTCCAACATTTCCATCCATATTTACTTCCGCAAATACTAACCACGCTCGCTACATGTGACATCATTGCGTCGTCTACTGCGCATGCAGGACACTTGAGTTGTAGGAATGCGTTCACACAGGAGATCATTACAAGTCATATAAATTTGGAAATGTGGACGACCAGGCAAAAAAATCGGATTTCACCAAAAAATCGGAATTGAGCATTAAGACCTGCAGTGTGAACGTAGCCTAAGACATCAACTTACCTTTCAGAGAGATTTCCTTTCTAACATCTTACTTCATAACTTGTAAAACATTTGATGCTGCTGTAAAATAACACCACTAACGCTGTTGTAAAGTAACTCTTATGAGAGTGAGGAAATTGAGCTGTGCTAAGAATTTTGCACCTATGCTATGTGACATGGAGCAGGCACTAAACGCAGTCCCCCTTATTCTCAAAGACTCTCAGAGTCCTCTCAGAGTTCCTAAGTTAGCCTAAAAATTCCTGCCAAGGAGTCTTAGCGTAAGAATGATTCAGCTAGCTGCTCAGAGCGACTCTGAGGGAGGAAACAACATAAATTCCTATCTTAATGAGGAGTTGTGGTTGACCCCTTGCTAGGTGTGATGCTGTTTTCTATAAGAGCTGTGATTGGTTGTTGCAAAATACAAAAACCAAGAAAAAGTAAAACATATGTGCTTCTACTAATCAATAGATACAAATTAACAGATCATAGAATGTAGACATTATTAAGAAATGTCGAACTCATGATGGCGAAAACGTAGCAGTTTTAATTTATTGTCCCACAGCATCAAAATGTTTGACCCTTTACATGCTCATCATTATTTGCTTATTATTATGTTTACTCACCATGCTGGTTGTTTTCCTACTTCATCTATTTTATATTAATTTGGAAACTTGGACACCAGTCAACATTTTACTGTTATTACCTTGTGGTATAAAGTTGTTTGATCTGGCAAAACATCCAAATCAAAATTGAGAAAAAAAAGGTGGAGAAAACTGAACTGGACAGAGGAGCAGCGCCAGCTGTTGGTACAGAAGTGTTGAAAGGTAGATTTGGTCCTGGGATCACGGCATGAACAAAGAGGCAGATTTGGAGCACACTGCCAAGGCGCAGATCATTGCGTTGTTCCTTCTGCTGTCACGCACCAGCCTGGAATGTGAGAAGCGCTCCTCTCTAGCTTCTGCAATCAGGAGCTAGTAGTAGTAGCACATCTCTGGAGAATCAGAAGCTTGCAGGCAGGTTTTCACTCCATTCTCCATCACTGACCAACCTCATGAGAAGCTTGACAAAGCTAGAAATCTTGCTGGGATAAGAAGAGCAGAAGATTTACTTTACCAATCGAAGGCGTGTCTGTAGCGCGTAAGTAAGAAAAACCCACGGAGGTTTTCCAAGGAGACAAATGTTTCCTCTTTGTTTTTGTTCCAGTTGACTGCCAAAGGTCCATCATATTTTCCCCTTTTGCCAAAGGAGAAGAAGTTGACTGTTCTTGAGCTTGTCACGGACGCGTAATGGCCGAACCTCCCCGTTCCCCTACCGGTGAAAACATACAGAGGTTTTATTTCCAAGGAGATGAGTTTCCTCCTTGTGATACAGTCTACTAATGGTTATTTGTGTTTTCCCCTTTTGGGTGGATGAGAAGTTTCCCGTTTTTTTTTTTTTTTGAGTTGATCACGGACGTGTGATCCCCCCCCCCTCGTTTTTCTTCAGACCTGATCCATCCTCAACCGGTGGAGAGAAGAAATCAACGTCAAAGTAATTTTGTTCTTCGTTTTTTATATTAAATTGGATAGGTACATTTAGAAGTCTGGGCAGGATGAGGCATAGTTATGGTGATTTAGAATCACCAGTAGTTAATCCAAGGTATCAACTTGTTGCATGCAATACTGATTGAAGAGTGTTATGCTGACTGTTTGATTGGCTGTGCAAGTGCGGCGGAATCGCACAGCGTGGATCAGCAAGGTGCCTGTTCATGTTTTTGTCCAACTCATCCCAAATCAGCCAGGAGTTAGAAGTTTGACTTTTAAAGTTTTCCATTTGAAGCAACTTCGGTCTGGGCCTCACCTGACCATTCCTTTGTTCCAGTTTTATTACTGGAGTTTTTCCACTGAGTTCCTGCCTCAGAGTTTTATGACTCTTTGTTCGAGAATTGGGGCAATCAGCTGCTAGAGGCTAAGGGCGCGGTCCCTCTGTTACCAGCTGATCACTGCAATCGAGACAGCACACCAGGAAGGCTTCTCTTTCCATTTAACCAAAATTGCACATTTTGTCCATAAAACTGCTGGTTTGATCTTCATAGACACTCAATGCGCATATATTTTCGTTTATTAAAATTGTTATATAGTCATTTTTATCCCCTTTTGTGTAGAATAGTGCTTGTTAGTTAGGTGAAGGTTTTTGGACCAGAATATATCAGAATCATTTGGCTTCAATAAATCTTCATACATATAATTAAGAGAAGCGGTTGTGTTTATTTCGTGCAAGAGTGATTTATCTGTCATAACAAGGTCGAAGTTCCCCCACCTTCAGTGAAGCGGTTGAACAAACAGTGACAGTTTGTGGTTCTTGTTAATAATTTATCAATTATTAATGATGAATTGCTAACTGTAATTATTAAGTGCTTTGAGCCCATAATCACAACACCAGAGGACATCTCTGATTTCTATTAATAATGATTGTTGGTTAAGAAATGTTTTTCTGAATTATGATTTTTATTTATATTTTTTGATAAATATGAATTAATCAATAATCATAATCCTTACACCTAATATTACTTTACTAGAGGTACAACTTTAACCTGTCATGTTGCTGAAACTGTAATAAATCAAGTTTATCTTATCTCTGTATTAATAACTGTATGATTGCTATAGAACTTTATTTTGCCATTTACTTGACTGTTTTGGGGGTGGATCTCTGTACGATCGAATCGGTAGCGTTTTAATAATTCTGTTCATTGTATAGAAAAATATCCTTCCTTTCCCTCTGTCTTTCCACCATTTTCCCAGTTTAACACTAGGACTCCCAGAATTCTAACACTACTAGAACTCCCAAGCCCGTCAATTTGACGGCGAGCATTCTGGATGCGAGGGCGGTGATGACGTCATCGCATTAACGCTATAAAATTTTGGTTTTGACAAGAATTAATAATAGTATTTGATCAAAACCTATTATGTTTTATTGTTATTTATGAATAGTAATGAAAAATAATACAGAGTAGCGGGTACATTTAAAAAAAAGCTTTACTAATCTGACCAAAAGCTGGACAGCTCCATGTTACGCCCCCCTTTCACTTCGCGGACATAAACTAGTGCTAAAAATGCCTTCAGCTCATCCACACTCATGTCCGAGGAGGAATAGTCTCCTAAAACTCTGCGGGCCTCAGCCACCCTGCAGCCCTGAACGTGGATAAGCATTTCTGCATCCACCACGTAGAGGAACGCGGTCTGGGCATCTTGGATCTGGCGCTCTGTCAACGCGTTCTGGCTCTGACGCCTCCCCCTACTTTCTTCCTCCCCTACCACTGTCCACACCGTACCATCCTATTCTATCTCCTCCCCCTTCCCAGGTGTGCGCTCGTCTTGCGATGAAAACGCTGTAAAGTGCAGAATAGATTGTTCTTACTAGGCTACTATATCTATGACCTAACTTATTGTTTATTTCTTTGTTCATTATCAGTACCTTGATTTGTAGTTTCTCTCCTGCCAGGGAGCTGGATTGCTGGGTTTATAGCTGGGCACTGGGCACCTGGCTCGTCTCCCTGTCTCTGAACCTGCGCTGATTGTGGGACTGTTGCTATAGTTTATATATTATTAGATTACTAATCTGTTAACTATAGCCCAAAATGATAAAATCGTTACATAAGCTAGTCTTTTCCTACCTTGAAATAATGCGTCACAACCTCCTGCTAATGGTACGACTCGTGTTTTTTTAGCCGGGGTAGGCTCACTCTCTGACCCGCTGTCACTGGAACTGAATACTGACCAAGAGCTGTCAGAATCCCTCTCGATCCAGAATCACGATCATCTAATTTTCACAGCATTTCCAATGCCTCTTGAGCAAAAAATATCCTTCTGGAAGCCATTTGTAGGATGCCAACAATCTCCTTCTCAGACTGCGTTCTAAAGTGGTGGTTGCTAAGCAATGCTCGCGCATATACTCAGCAGCACCAATCAATGTAATTAATAGGGCCGTCAAAATAGCGGCCGTGGTAGTTAGAGGTAGAAATACTTAGATCTTTTATTTACTTTGTTATTTAAAAAAAAGAGACATAGGAATACAAAAGACACAGGTTTAGAAAAAGTCAGGATGCCAGGAAGATAAGTTTTAATAAACCAGAGTTATGGTATGTCAAACTTTCAAAACCGTCAAATTGACGGCCCTGGGAGTTCTAGTGTTAAGACACTCTTATGCTCACTTAAAGTCTTCCTCACTACTCTTAAAATACTTAACATACTCTTAAGGCCTAAGGTGCTTTGTGGATAACTTTTACCTTACCGAGGAAAAATTCTTAGAAAGATTTTTCTTGGAATGAAAAATCAGTAGGAGCTACTTTTAGTCATAGAGTTCTTTGTGAATATGAGCCCCATTCTCTGCAACACTGCATGGCTGATATCTTTACAAATTAAGAAAGCCATGGCAACTGTGAATTTGTAGAGCTGTTAGACAAAAGGGCATGTGAAAAAGTCTACTTTGCTTGCCGTCTAGGTGCTTCTCCAACAAGACAAGTCCAGAGCTGAGGGACCTGCGGATCTTCACATCAGCATCTCGCCATCTCATGTGTGCTATTGGGTTAGCTGAGCTAATTTTAAGTTACTGCTGTGTATGTTTCAGCCTTCTCCATTTTCCACTCGCTGTAATTGTGACATCTGCCCTTTGTGGCACACCTCTTTAGTGGCTCAACTTGTTGCTTTATAAAATAGAGTATACAACAACAAAAGACATAATTAACAAAATTAAATAGTTAGGTGGAGAATGTGCTAGGCAAAAGCATCTCAATATTACACCGATCAAATTTTATTGATGTAGAGCGGTTAAAGCGGATGCATCTCTTTAAGGCTTAATATTTGTGCTGCATTTTGCCTGCCATGTGCTGCATTCACCAGCAAACAACTGTTGGTCTCACCTTCAGGGTATGAAGTAATGCATGCAAATTTGAAACCTCTGGAGGTAAGCAATGTGAATTAATTACCATTTCCCACATTTTTTATAGATTGGTTGAAGGTTGAATAAAGTTTTTGCATTTAGATTGTTTTGATCCAATGCAGGTTGTAAGTGCACATCAGGGAGACTGATGCAGTCTGGCAGGGAGAGACTTCTGACTCACTGAATTAATGAAAAATTCATTGGCTACACTCATTAGACACAAGTCTCCGCTATCTTGGCACATGTCCCTTAATCTATTACTAAACCTGCTACATGGGTCAAACAGAGGCCTACTCATCTGAGCAATACCTTAGAAGGTACAATCCATTAGGCGAGGATTTTACGCACATTGAATGAAATATGAAAAAATACCCTCAGGGATTTAGTCATAATAAATCATCTCACTGATGATTTATGCTTTATTAAAGTTACTGTGATCTCCAATGGTCTTTGCTCAGCACATGTATACAATGTTGGAGATAGCACAGAATCATGGTACTAATACAGATATAAATAATTAATTTTCTCTTGTTTAACCTGGTGTTATTTGGGTACAGAAAAGGAATATTATTAGTATTTGTAAGTAAAGATTCTAGAGCACTACAGGCTACAGAGTGGGCCTTATACACACCCAAGAAGAGTTCAAATCCCACCCAGAGCTTGTCTGTGTGGAGTTTGTATGTTTTCATTGTGCATATGTAGGTTCTCTCCGGGTGCCCTGTCTTTCTCCCAACAAGTAAAGTACCAATGTGAGGTTACTGGGAATTATAAACTGCCATTGAGTGTTAGGAAGTGTCTGGATAGTTTTCTTTTCTGTTTTTCTCTATGTTGTCATGTTACCTGGAAATACTCCAGAGTGAACCCCGCTACTCGTCCACTGATCGCTAAAGATGGGCAACGGACCCCCGAAATCATGCAAGGATTAAGTGGGTATAGAAAATTGATGGACGTACTGTATTTATAAACAGAACCAGTGCAAAGTCCTAACAGGTCCAGATGATTTCAGTTACAGAAACTGTATATGTGCTCCTCAGAATTATTGTTTGTATTTCAAATCAAAATCAAAAGATTTACACTAAAGCAGAGGTACAAATGCCACAACTACTTGTGCCCTTAAGATGGCTTGGGTCTGGACAAAAACATTTTCTATCATTAAGTGAAATAGGATCTATGATACAGTATGGCGTCTGTCTCGTAACACATTTCTGCCTGCCAACAGGTGACATCAACCTGTCCAGACTCTGCTAAATCTACTACAACCTGACTACTCACCTTCCGCTTGTGTGGACTTATCCAAAAAAGCTGAAGTATTGCGGTTTGCTTGTCTGTAGCATTGAAGTGTGTGTGAAAACGTGAAGGCGGAACAACATCTGCAACCACCTTAAAGCATCAGTTGTGTCTGTCCATCAATCTGTGAAGGCTTGAAAGGTGTTAGATAGTGAGAAGCCCATCATTCTACTGTGTGATAGATTCTTCACAATTTAAAAATATTTAAGACATTCGTGATCAACCTTTTGTTAGAATAACTGAGCTTTTAAGCTAAATGCTAAGTGTGTTGTAATGATTTAATGTGGCATGAAGATTGTTTTCTCAGTCTGGTTTTTGAGGTGAAAGTGCAACAAAGTTTGTTCAACAGAGGTCATGTAGATGTGTAGATGTGAGGCAACAAAGTTTGTTCAACAGAGGTCATGTAGATGTGAGACAGGAATCTATTAATGTTTTTGTATAAGGCTTACAGAGAAAAGGTTATAGTTCAGTTCTTATTTTCAATATGATGCATTGTAATAGTTTTTTTTTTAAATGTTGTCAAACTCATCCCATGACTGCTGACTTGTTCCTTCTTTAGCTGTTAATTTGAATAAGTTTATATGGCTTGCTGCAACACCTCCCCCAACAATGTTTGTCAACAGAAGCTCCAATGCAATTGACTGCACTGTCATTGAACTCACAGCACTATTTTTCTATGAAAAGATGATTTACAGCACTGCATTACAACATTTGTGTGCATTTAATAAACAGCTTTCAGTTGTCCAAATAATTACAGCACAAATTTAACGGTAACACACACAAAAGAAAAACGTAAAAAAGTAAAAAACGTCACTTAATATACTTGACATTTACAAAATTGAGAATATTATTTCTGCATGTTATTTGTGTCTGCAAATTGCATCATGACTGCAACTTGGTCTGAAATTAACATGTTCTCTACATGCCTTGTCCCACAACAAGCCAGTAGTGTTGCTAAGCAACACACAGCTTATCAGGTATGATTACCTTACAACACACACCTTTGCTACCGGCTACGGTGGCTTTTTATGTCCAAAGAGATGTACGCTTTTTGTAGTTGGTTTGTATATGGGCCGGTTTGTATTCAGACCATAAGCAAACCGCACCAGAGTCCGTTTGGAAGCGGGCCGAGACCACCTCAAAAAGTGGGTCTCGGTCCGGTTGTTTGGTCCGGACCAGGGTTCGCTTGAGTGTATTCACACCAGCACAAAAGGTCTGGACCAAGGGGGGAAACGAACTCTGGTCCGTTTAAAGCGGACCAAAAGTGGCAAGTGTGAATACACCCTAAGATTACTATGCTATAAACATTTTGACAAAAACCAGAAGGTCACAACATTTAACTTGAATGGAGGCCCACCTCGTGTAACATTATAGGGAAAAAGAAATCAGATGAGATGCCAAAGAATTGTGGACCTTCAGAAGTCTGGTTCATCCCTGGGTACAATTTCCAGATGACTCAACAGGTCATGTTCACCAGTTCAAGTTAACATATTTTTAAAGGAACTTTTCAAATAAATTGCTTTATGGTCCATTTTGAAATACAAAGAAATCCAACCAGTCCAGGTTGCAGCAATCAATCACTCAAAAGGTGGGACAATAAGATAGCAGCTAGGGGGTTGGTGATTAATGCGTATGTCTGATCAGAATGCATGAATGGGCCAATAGTTTCCAAGTATTTCTCTCAACTTTTAAAATTTAACTGGTCAGGTTTACGTGAACTTGTCCTCTTCACAGAAAATACCTCATTTAATTTCAATATGATGCATCGTAATAGTTTTTTTTTAAATGTTGTCAAACTCATCCCATGACTGCTGACTTGTTCCTACTTTACTCATGGCGTGTCACTTTGAGTGAAGATGGGGGTTACTTGGTCAATGCAGATTTTCATGCAGAGAGGAGAGACGTAATCAGGACCCGGAGCTTTGTTCCCATTAAGACACTAGAAGGCCCTATTATTAGACCCGATCGTTTGATCTTTAGTGCAGGCGGGGAAAGCAAAGACGGGGTTTGTAGAATTATTGGTGGGAGATGCAGGTCGACCCTTTGTGTGAGAGTGAGGTTTGAAAGGCTGGTAATAAAACCTACAGAAGGAACGATTCAGTTCCTCAGCCAGACGGGGTGTCATCACAGAATCGGGGGTAGGGCTCCTATAGTTGGTGCTAGTCTGCAAAGTGCTATCGTTAGCTGAGAAGCTGTGTAGCTAGTTAGATCTCCTTTGTCAGTTTGTTTCTTGCCTGCTTATACAGGGCTTGGTCTCCAATGTGATAAGCCTAAACTTTGGTCTGACCAAGCTGCCTCAGATGTAAAGAAAACCATGGTTTATTGTTGTTGTTGGTCTTCACACACATGACCTCTCAGCAGCTGATGATGTCCTCACAACTGCGATGCAGTAGGTTGTGTTCTTTCTCAGCTCCTCCACCCCAACTTAATATAAGTATTTAACACTCCTTTGTCACAATTTTTGATGTTGAAACGCATTTGTAAAATATTCAAATAATGGTCAAGCCTAAGAAACTGACCCAGAAAGTGTATGAGTGCCCCTCAGAGACAGAAGACAGTCTACCAGCCAAGCTTGCAGGTCACCTGGCTGACTAGCCTCAATACCTGCCCAAACAGATGCACCTAAGAGTGTGGAGGCTCTCCCGTCACCCATTCTGTCGGCCATTAAATGGATGGAAAACTCTATGAACGCGAGGTTTGACAGCCCGGAGACAACTCTCGCTGGGGTTAAAAATGCTGTTGCCTCCAACTCCTCCCAACTCCATTACAAACCTAGAAAAAAGGGATGGAGGGCTTGATGGACGCCTGACCAAGATGGAAAAAAAGCTTTGCCGACCTGTGGGCACAAAAGAAACTTCTGCAAGATACAGTACAGACCAAAAGTTTGGACACACCTTCTCATTCAAAGAGTTTAATTTATTTATTTTCATGACTATGAATATTGTAGCTTCACACTGAAGGCATCAAAACTATGAATTAACACATGTGGAATTATATACTGAACAAAAAAGTGTGAAACAAGTGAAAATATGTCTTATATTCTAGGTTCTTTAAAGTAGCCACCTTTTGCTTTGATTACTGCTACGCACACTCTTGGCATTCTGTTGATGAGCTTGAAGAGGTAGTTACCTGAAATGGTTTTCACTTCACAGGTGTGCCCTGTCAGGTTTAATAAGTGAGATTTGAGCCTTATAAATGGGGTTGGGACCATCAGTTGTGTTGTGCAGGAGGTGGATACAGTACACAGCTGACAGTCCTACTGAATAGAATTTGTATTATGGCAAGAAAAAAGCAGCTAAGTAAAGAAAAATGAGTGGCCATCATTACTTTAAGAGATGAAGGTCAGTCAGTCCGAACAATTGGGAAAACTTTGAAAGTGTCCCCAAGTGCAGTTGGAAAAAACCATCAAGCGCTACAAAGAAACTGGCTCACATGAGGACCGCCCCAGGAAAGGAAGACCAAGAGTCACCTCTGCTGCGCACGATAAGGTCATCCAAGTCACCAGCCTCAGAAATCGCAGGTTAGCAGCAGCTCAGATTAGAGAACAGGTCAATGCCACACAGAGTTCTAGCAGCAGACACATCTCTAGAACAACTGTTAAGAGGAGACTGTGTGAATCAGGCCTTCATGGTAAAATAGCTGCTAGGAAACCACTCATGAGGACAGGCGACAGCAGAAGAGACTTGCTTGGGCTAAAGAACACAAGGAATGGACATTAGACCAGTGGAAATCTGTGCTATTTGACCAAGAAGGAGAGTGATGGGGTGCTGCGCCAGATGACCTGGTCTCCACAGTTACCGGACCTGAACCCAATCGAGATGGTTTGGGGTGAGCTGGACCGCAGAGTGAAGGCAAAAGGGCCAACAAGTGCTAAGCATCTCTGGGAACTCCTTCAAGACTGTTGGAAAACCATTTCAGGTGACTAGCTCTTGAAGCTCATCAACAGAATGCCAAGAGTGTGCGGAGCAGTAATTAAAGCAAAAGGTGGCTACTTTGAAGAACCTAGAATATGAGACATATTTTCAGTTGTTTCACACTTTTTTTGTTCAGTATATAATTCCACATGTGTTAATTCAAAATTTTGATGCCTTCAGTGTGAAGCTTCAATATTCATAGTCAAAAATAAAGAAAACCCTTTGAATGAGAAGGTGTGTCCAAACCTTTGGTCTGTACTGTACACCATAATGCCATAAAAGAAGAAGATAATTCAAGTAGCTCGCAGTGAAGGTCCGCAACATTATGAGAGGAAGCACATCAGCATTTTTCCGAACATCACAGCAGAGGTAATGAAGGGACAGCAAGGAGTTTGATGCGGTTTGACTGAAACTTAGAGCACGGGATCCAACATGGCTTTCTGTTTCCTGCATGCCTGATTTTTACTCACGCTGGTCAAACCAACAAATTTGAATCATCAAAAACACATGCAACCTCCAGCAGCTGAAGGGACCAAATGAATGAATATATACAGTACATATATATACAGGGGTTGGACAGTGAAACTGAAACACCTGTCATTTTAGTGTGGGAGGTTTCATGGCTAAATTGGACCAGCCTGGTAGCCAGTCTTCATTGATTGCACATTGCACCAGTAAGAGCAGAGTGTGAAGGTTCAAATTAGCAGGGTAAGAGCACGGTTTGCTCAAAATAATGCACACAAGATTATGGGTGACATACCAGAGTTCAAAAGAGGACAAATTGTTGGTGCACGTCTTGCTGGCGCATCTGTGACCAAGACAGCAAGTCTTTGTGATGTATCAAGAGCCACGGTATCCAGGGTAATGTCAGCATACCACCAAGAAGGACGAACCACATCCAACAGGATTTACTGTGGACGCAAGAAGAAGCTGTCTGAAAGGGATGTTCGGGTGCTAACCCGGATTTTATCCAAAAAACATTCAGTTTCATTGTCCAACCCCTGTATTTCTTCTTTATAGATAAATGGACCAAATGAGCAGTGAGGCAAAAGTCAACATTTTTTGCACTAATTACAGAAAACAGAGTTTTCCTTTAGCTATGTGACCTTAACGTTATGGCATCAATGTAACGTCACAGTTAGTTAGGATTGCTGTCGCTATGACTGGCTATTACGTTTCACAGATATTATTTGTTTATAATGGTTTTAAAATAAACACTTGCAGGAACTGTATGTAGACTGCAGTAAGTGCTTTGTTTCTTTACTTTTCATTTATCTAACTATTTTCTTGGAGACTTAAAAGAAGTTCTAGAATAGTGATTGTTTGATTCAATTGGGGTGTTAATTATTCAACAACTGGAGGGTGGTAGGGGGCTGAGATAGGGGATAAGGTGTTAGTTTTCTGTCCTTTTTTACTTCATGTAAATGCTTCTTTCTCAGCAGCTCTGCTGCTTTGTGGGATTACATTACCTCTTTTCTTTAGGGAAGAGAGAGCAGGGAGGTTGGGGTTCTTTTTTTACCTTTCAGGTGGGTTAGGCTGTACTTTGTTTGCATACAATGTCATTCTGCATTTTCATGTTAAAGAGGTGTCATGAGCGGCCCAAAAATGACCATAAAGTTGAAAAACATCATTAACCTAACTTCTTAGAATGTCAGAATCTTAAACAATCCATCCAAAAGAGCTAAGATATTCTCTCATTTGCACTATTTGTGTGCTGACGTCTTGTTTTTACAAGAGACACATATCAAACACATGGAGTCCTTAAAACATAGGTGTAATTGGATAGGACAAATCTTTCAGTCAACTTTCTCAGCAAAAGCACGTGGTGGGGTAGTTCTAAATAAAAAGAATATTCCCTTCAAGCATATCACAACTTAAACGGATCCAAATGGGTCTTTTGTGATCGTGACTGGTACCATGACTGTTCACGTGACCTTCTCCAAACTTTGACAACCCTGTTTCTTTTTCGAGGTGTTTCGTGTCTAATATCTGACCTAGCAAAAACCCACTTGATTGCAGGTGGCGATTTCAATTGCGTTTTAGATACTTTTCTGGATAGGTCCACATCATGCCCAGTTAGCCATTCAAACTCCACAAATGTGTTGAATAATTGTATAAAGTCACAGAATCTGGTTGATATTTATAATCCCACGGAGAAAAAATACTCTTTCTTCTCACAAGTCCACAAAACATACACAAGGATAGACTATTTCTTACTTGATTATAAGTTAACAGCAATTACTAAATCATCTAAATATCACAACATCTTAATCTCAGACCATAGCCCGGTTACTGTAGGTATGGACTTTGGGTAGAAAAAATCTCATTATAATTGGCAGTTTATTCAAATCTTCTGAATGATAAAACATTTTTAGAAAAATCCTCATTCTCGATTAAAGACTATTTAGCTTTCAGTGACACAGGCAATGTTTCAGACTCAACTTTGAAGGAGGCTTTTAAAGCTTCAATAAGAGGCTTTGTCTTTTCCTATGAGGTTGCACAAAAAAACAGAGGAAACGAAGGTTATCCGTTATAGATCCACAGTTTGCTCTCCTTAAAAAACGGTATCGAGATGCTCTATTTTCATCTTTATTAAGGGAGACTATTAAGTTCAAGCATGAATATAACAGTATTCTATCTCAGCAAATCAAGACTTTACTGTTGAAAGTGAAGCTTCAACACTTTGAGCATGGGGGATAAACCTGGCCCTCTGCTCTGGCAATTACAGACCCTGTTGAAATAAATAAGTGCTTCAGGGATTATTATGAAATTTTATATAAACCCCAAAGCTCTGTGGCAGATGAGGATTTTCTTCAATTTCTGCGCTCCCTCTCACTTCATAGAATGGACTGCAATGCGCAAAACAAACTTAACGCTGAAATTACCTCACAGGAGGTTTTCACGGCCATAAAAGAATTTCCTAGTGGAAAATCACCAGGCCCCGATGGCCTTGGCATTGATTTTCACAAAGCGCTCATTGATGATGTGGCCCCCTTATTCTTGAGAACAAAAGCTACCAGACTCATTATGTACAGCATTTATTTCCTTAATATACAAAAATATAAAGATCAGAGTGATCTGTCATCTTACCGGCCTAGCGACCTTGTTGGTAGTGATCTCAAAGGGTTCAGCAAAATCTGAATAAACGTATAGCGACTATAATACACCCAGACCAGGTGGGGTTTATACCTAGGTGATTCTCTTTCTTCAATGTCCGTAGATTATTAAAACTTGTATACAGTTGTAAAATTCGACTTGATCAAAGCAGAACTCACAATAAAAATCAAGGGGGTTCTATAACAGGAAAAATCAGGTAAAATGTGTTACCTCATTTAATTTGAAATAAGATGATAAATGTCCAACCAGTCAAAATGAAATTAGTTGTTTTGTTTAGTAACTGTGGTTTATTCTGAAAGTCACAATATTAACAAATAATTACTAATTATTCTGCTGGGGGACTTCAACACCCATGTGGGAAACGACAGTGACACCTGGAGAGGCGTGATCGGAGGAATGGCCTCTCCGATCTGAATCCGAGTGGGTGTTTTGTTATTGGACTTCTGTGCTAGTCACGGATTGTCCATAATGAACACCATGTTCAAGCATAAGGGTGTTCATCAGTGCACTTGGCACCAGGACACCCTAGGCAGGAGGTCAATGATCGACTTTGTTGTCGTATCATCAGACCTTCGGCCGCATGTTTTGGACACTCGGGTGAAGAGAGGGACTGAGCTGTCCACTGATCACCACCTGGTGGTTAGTTGGAGGAGAAAGCCGAAACGACTTGGCAGGCCCAAGCGCATAGTGAGGGTCTGCTGGGAACGCCTGGTGGAGCCCTCGGCCAGGGGTGTATTCAACTCCCACCGGCGGCAATCCCAGAACCCGGTGGCGGACACCGGCAGTAAGGGATGCTGTCAAGCTGAAGCATGAGTCCTATCGGCTGTGGTTGGCGTATGGGACTCCTGAGGCGGCTGACGGGTACCGTGAGGCCAAGCGTGCTGCGGCCCGAGGTGTGGCAGAGGCAAAAACTCGGGCCTGGGAGGAGTTCGTTGAGGCCATGGAGAAGGACTACCGGTCGTCCTCGAAGCGATTCTGGCAAACCGTCCGGCGCCTCAGGAGGGGGAAGCACTGCTTCGCCAACACTGTTTATAGTGGGGGTGGGAGGCTGCTGACCATGACTGGGGACATTATCGGGCGGTGGAAGGAGTACTTCAAGGATCTCCTCAATCCTGCCATCACGCATTCTCTGGTGGAAACAGAGGCTAGGGACTCGGGGTTGGACTCTTTCATCACCCAGGCTGAAGTCACCGAGGTGGTTAAAAAGCTCCGCGGTGGCAAGGCTTTGGGGGTGGATGAGATCCGCCCTGAGTACCTCAAATCTCTGGATGTTGTGGGGCTGTCATGGTTGACACACCTCTTCAATATTGCATGGCGGTCGGGGACAGTACCTCTGGACAGGCAGACCGGGTGGTGGTCCCCCTTCATAATTTATGCCTCTGAGAGAGGAATTAGTCCCCAACTTCCTCTACCGGTAAATGTGACCTCCCAAAATAAGTATCTTGACACGATAATCCCCAAACTACAGTTCTGATGCATAAACTTAAAAGTAATATTGAATTTGGCGAACACTAACACTAACACCTCATAACTGGCCAAATTAATGCCATACAAATGGTGACTTTATCAAGGTTTTTTGTTTTTTTACATCATTCAGAATATACCCAGTTTTCTATCTATGAGTTCTTAAAAACACTGAATTCAATCGTTATCAAATTTGTTTGGGGAAATAAACCACATCACAAAGATAAGAAGCATGTTTGCAAGTCCAACTAACAAGGGGGACTAGGGCTCCATCTATCCATCAACATTATTATTGGGCAGTTAAAGCACAGGCGCTCATATACTGGCAGGGTGCTTAACCTGTAGAACGTAATACACTACTCCACCATGGTTAGCTATAGAGCAGGATATAGCTGGTACCTCCCTCCCAGTATTACTTAATGCAACAAAAAGAAGACCCAGATCACTTAAAGAGATTGGACTTATAGTAGAGCATTCGTTGAAGGTATGGTACCAAACTAAAAAACATTTAAACTAACAAACACTTATATTTGTGCCCCCATCTGTTGCAATCATGCATTTCATCCCTCTCAATCAGATCCTGTTTTTTCTATCTGAAAAGGGAAAGGCCTGGTCACTGTGAAAGATTTATATATTGACAATGTCCTTGCCTCATTCGACCAACTTAAAGGCAAGTTAGATTTAGAGCCATTTCATTCTTTTGGTTCTTGCAAGTCAGGAATTATACCAGAGCAAACGTTTTAGAATTTGAAATGGAGTTTAGACGAAAATTCAGAATGAAAGACTCACCTTCATCGCCTCCACCTTCCAATGACTCTTCTGTGTGTCTCCCGGCCTTCCAATCAGCATCCTGTCCGCCTGATTCACCATCCAATCCCCTTCCGATGCCTTGCTTTTAAAGGACCTTCAGTGGTGTTCATCCTCGCTTGTCAGCCAAGCTCATCAGCTGTTATGATGTCCGACTGGGAGTCTGACACTCTTTCTGGTCCCGCTTATCTCCCCGATGCGGGTCCTCGCCCTCATTCTTCTACTCCAACTTGCAGGAGTCTCCGTTTGGCCTCCTGCCATGTTCCTCCTTCTCCTACCTAGCAACTCCAAGAGGCTGGTATCTGCCCAGGTTCATAAACAGATATACAAGATGGCGCCGACGATGGCAGCCTCGGAGCTTCGCTCTCTCCTTGTTTTTGTATTTTGTGTGTTTATATGTTTTTCGAGCCACAGTACTGTGGTCTCGGGCCACAATTCGGTGGTCTCATTCAGTAGAGAGGAACTTCTCAACATCAGAGAGTCCTCTCTTGGGATTTTTTTTTTTCACCATCTTTTTACCATCCGAGGTTCACTGAGCTTCTGGCAAGCGGAGCGGCGGCACTCTACGGGATACTGCGCCGGATGCGTCGGAGGGGAAATGGGCTGGCGCCCTGGTAAAGCTCCGCAAAAAGGGACTTCGCACACCACTGCCTTCAATACATCTGGCAAATGTCCCCCTCTCTAAGCAACAAGATGGACGAGCTACTTTTTTCTACCGGTAAAAAACTCGGACTCCCCAGATCAGCGGTTCTCTGCTTCACCGAGACATGGCTGAGTGAAAACATCCCGGACCGCGCACTGCTGTTGCCGAACTTCCAGCTGTTCAAAGCGGATCGCAGCGCGGAGCTATCAGGGAAGATACACAAAGATAAACGAAGCTTGGTGCAGAGACATAAAAGTGCTGGGGAAAACATGTAGTCCGGATCTGGAGTCATTTTCCATAATCTGTAAACCGTTTTACTCACCGAGAGAGTTTTCCTTGTCATAATAATCGGCTCATATTTTCCTCCGCATGGCTGCACTTCTGCTGCGGAAAAACATCTTGCTGAGCTGATTACAGACGTGGAGAAAAAACACCCTGACTCTTTCATCATAATACTGGGAGATTTTAACAGCGCAGATCTCTCTAATGAGCTCCCAAAATACAGACAGCATATTAAGTGTCCCACCAGAGACAAAAACACACTGGACCACTGTTACACAGCTTTTAAGGACTCATACCATGCTGTTACCGGGGTGCTCTGGGACTTTCGGATCATTGCCTTATCCACCTCATCCAACTTACAGAAAAAACTAAGAGCTTCCAAAAAACCCGTGGTTCACACTGTTAAAAATGGACTGAGGAATCAAAGCAGACGCTACAGGCCCCGTTTTAATGCACAGACTGGACTTTTTTTAAAACCTCAGCCACGTTTTAAACGAACAATAACTGATGTGGGGACATCATACATCATTTTCTGTGAGAACATGTGTGTGCAGACCAAACCTTCTGCCCTTTGGAACAACAAGCCATGGTTTACTCCACCCTCAGGAATCTGCGCAGGGACAAGAAGAAGCTCACAGCAGTGGAGATGGGCGGTACAGGAGGCCAGGAACAGACTAAAAAAGGATAAAAGCAGCCAAGAGAAGCTATAGTGAGAAGCTAAAAAACAGCCTTTCTAGGGTGACACTTCGGCTGTATGGACTGGTCTGAGAAACCTGACTGCCTACAGAAGCCCACACCCCCTTCCTGAAAAAAGTCCTCGCCTGGCAACCGTTTAAATGGTTCTACTGCAGACATGAAAACCCTTCACACCTCAAACCAAACCCTCCACATCCCATTCAGGAACAGGTTCGATCAGTAAAGCAACCAACCCCCTACCTTCAGATCCTCTCCCCGCACTAAAGATCTCTGAGGATGATGTAAACAGGCTCTTTCAGTGCATAAAAAACAAAAAAAGCTGGAGGACCTGAAAAACGTCCCCCCATCATGCCTGAAAGCCTGTGCAAATCAACTCGCCCCAATCTTCACCCGGATCTTCAACAAGTCACTGGAGAAGTGTGAGGTCCCTCCTGCTTCAAACGATCCACCATCATCCCAGTGCCCAGAAACCCCCCCAAATCCCAGGGTAAATGACTACAGGCCTGTAGCCCTGACGTCTGTGGTCATGAAATCCTTTGAGCGGCTGGTGTTGAAGCACCTGAAAGACATCACAGGCCCCCTACTGGACCCCTGCAGTTTGCTTACGGAAAAAAGGTCGGCAGATGATGCTGTTAACTTAGGTCTACACTTCATCCTACAACACCTCGACCACCCAGGACCTACGCAGGATCCTGTTTGTAGATTCAGCTCGCCTTCAAAACATCATACCAGACATCCTCCACCAGAAGCTCAGCCAGCTCAACGCCCCCAGCCCCCACCTGTCAGTGGATCAACAGCTTCCTGACGGACCCGCAGCAGCAGGTGAGACTGGGGGCATCTTCCCCGAACCAGATCAATAAGTATTTTGTGCCCCCCGGGGTTGTGTTTTCCCCCCCCCACTCTTTTCTCCCTGTACACAAATGACTGCGCCTCAGCGGACTCGTCTTGAAACCTCCTTAAGTTTGCAGATAAACCCCACTGTCATTGGACTGATCCAGGACGGGTATGAGCCCTGCATACAGACAGGAGGTGGATCGGCTGGTACACTGGTGTAGTCAGAACTGCCTGGAGCTAACCCACTCAAGACTGTGGGGGGTGGTGGATTTTCGGAAAACACCACCTCCATACACCCCCCTCACCATCCTCAACAACACCGTGTCGGCTGGGGGATCACTTCAGGTTCTTAGGAACCACCATCTCTGAGGACCTTAGATGGTCTTCACACATAGACACTGTTCGAAAGAAGGCCCAGCAGAGACTGTACTTCCTGAGGCAACTCAAGAAGCACAACTTTCCACAGGAGCTGCTGGTCATCTTCTACACTGCCATCATTCAGTCTGTCCTGTCTTCATCCATCTCAGTGTGGTTTGGCTCATTCACAAAACAGGACAGGTCCAGACTGCAACGAATAATCAGGACTGCAGAGAGAATCATCAAGGCTGACCTTCCCTCCATCCAAGACTTATACAGGTCTAGGGTCAGGAAAAGAGCTGCTAAAATCTCTGCAGACCCCACATATTCTGTAGTGCAAAAACAAAAACCAAAGAGCAAAGTGTACCGGAGTCAAATTCCTTGTTTGTATGTACAAACTTGGCAATAAAGCTGATTCTAATTCTGATTCTAATTCTGATTCAGATTCTGATAATTGGACGCCACTCAGCTGGCATCTCTGGCCTCTCTCAAGGTTTGGTACATGATGGGCCCATGTAAATCCCCCCAGTTTTCATCTTTTCGTGTTAGCCCCTTGGGAATCGCCAACTGAAAATATTCAGGAAAGAAACGGCGCATTATTGATCTCTCAGCTCCTCACTCCGGCCCGCAGTCTAGCATTAATTCTATCATCCCTAAGCCCCCTTTCTCCCTCTGTTATGCTACAGTTGATCATGCCATCGCACTTATAAAGGCTGTGGGGCGCGGTGGGGCGCTGTGGGGCGCGGTGCTTGCTACAGCCAACATTACAGACGCTTTTAAAATCATGCCGGTTCATCCCTCACAATGGCACCTGTCAGGCGTTAAATGGGATCGCCGTTTTTATTTCGCGGTCAGGCTTACCTTTGGTTGCAGGAGTAGTCCCTCTCTGTTTAACAAGCTATCTGAAGCCCTCTGCTGGATCCTCCTTAATATAGTTAGGATCCCCTCCGTCCTTCACCTCTTAGACGACTTCCTTGTCATCGACCCCCCCTCATCCTCCCCCGGCCCCTCTCTCCCTCGACTCATTAAGTTATTCCATTAGGTTGGCGTTCCTCTGTCCGCCAAGAAGACGTTGGGTCCGGCAAAAAAGCTCGAGTTCCTCGATATTCTGCTGGATTCGGAAGCCATGATAGCCTCTTTGCCTGAGGATAAGCTGTCCCGCATTCGGGAAGTCTCTCAGTCTCATGTTTCCTCCGTTGTCGTTTCCAAGCGGCAACTTCTGTCTCTCTTAGGCCACCTTAATTTCGCTATGCGCATTATTCCCCAGGGCCGTTCGTTTGTCTCCCGTTTGCTAGACCTCGCCAACTCCGTCCCCTCCCTGCTCGATTCTGTGACTCTAGATGATGGTTGCCGCTCGGACTTGAGTTTTCTTGTCTTGTCTCCTCAGGGACTGGAACAGCATTTCCTTCTTTTACGATGATGTCATTCAGTCAGCTGATTCTATTCAGTTTTTCACGGACCCAGCCCCGTCCGTGGGATTTGGGATTTTGGTTTTCAAGAGGAATGGTTCGCGGGCTCATGGCCTGCCTCCTTCCCTCACAATGAATCTTCTGCGTTCTATGAAATTATTCCTAGAGCTGCAGCATGTTGCATTTGGGGTCATCTTTGGAAGTGGAAATGCATTGCAGCCATGTGTGATAACTCAGCTAAAGTAGAAGCATTAAACAAAGGCCGCTCTGCTTCAAAGTCCATAATGCCCTACCTTCGCCGTATTACATGGCAATCTGTCTTAAATAATTTCATCATCTCCGCCCGCCATGTTCCTGGTCATTCTAATGGAGCCGCTGACGCTTTATCCCGCTCCAAATTGCAGGTTTTCCACAGGCTCCGCCCATCAGCCAACCTGCATCCCACGTCCATTCCTTCTCTTCAAGACCTGAAACTGGATTAAATCCAACACTCCATTCACTCCTCCAATCTGCTCAATTTCATTGTATGTCCGGTTTAGCCCCTTCCACTCTCAAATCACATTCATTCTCTTGGCGAACCTTTGCTAACTTCTGTTTAGCATATAACACGCCCCTCTACCTGGTCCGCATTCCCACTTTTTTAGCTTTCCTATCCCACTGTTTCGAATACCACCGCTTTAAGCTCCCCTACATTAGGAGTCTTTTAGCTGGTATAAATTTCTTTTCTAAACAATTCCTCCCCAAATCAGCTCCCAGTCTTTTTTCAAACCATTCTGTTAAGCTCTTTCTTAAAGGCATTAGCAAACATTGGCCTCCTCAGTCCGATATTCGTAGACCCGTCACTCTTCCAATCCTAAAAATGCTAATTTCAACTCTCTGTTCAGGCCCCCTTTCCAATTATCTTAAATTTCTTCTTTCCAGTGCTTTTCTTTTAGCATTCTATGGTCTTCTCAGGGTAGGTGAATTCACCTCCCCTTCTAATCTTTTTCATCCTTCTAAGGATTTATCCTTCTCTGATCTAAAATTCTACCCAGATCACTACAAACTTTTCCTTAAACATTCCAAAGGAAAAGGCCCCTGCTTCATTTCCATCGCCCTACGCAATGGTCCTTTTTGCCCATTCCTGGCCATGTTCGGGTTCGCTCTAAAAGACAGAAACTAGGCCCTCCTAACATGCCCCTTTTCCTCACTCCTGAGAAAACCCCCATGACCTCATCTTGGTTCCTCAAACATTTCAAGCAGGTCCTCGTTCAATGCGACATGCCCCACAGCCAATTTTCAGGTCATTCCTTCAGAATAGGAGCAGCCACTACTGCAGCAACCCAAGGTATCTCCTCAGTCACTCTCCAGCAATTGGGTCGCTGGTCCTCTTCATCCTTCTCTTCCTATGTTCGCCCGGATTTCCACATTGTTCTATCTGCTTTTTTTCTCAAATCTTCGTTTTATTTGCAGAACTCTTCCCTTCAGCATCTACCAGTCGTATCTAATCTTTCTTCCTTGCTCTAGATCAACTATGATGTTTTACAGGTACTTTTCTATTTTTTTTGCCCTTCTTTAATTAGAGGCCTTTTATTCCTTGTCTTCTTAAGCTTTTAATTGATCACGTCTATTCTCCTTCCTCCTTTCTGCTTTCACGTTCATTTATCTTCCAACCCCTAATTAATAGATCTGTATTATACCTTTATTTCATATCTTCATCTGCGTTTCTTTCATGGCATTTTTAGCATTCCATACCTCTTCCGAAATTTCTTCTCTTTTTTTTTCTTTCTTTATCCAATCCTATTTCCCGTTTCATTTAAACTCCTTCTTCCCTTTAATTACCCTCTCATTTCCCGCCTTTATTCCTTCATTATCTGATCTATCTATTTCTTTTTCTCAGCTGATCTTTTAATAACTTTACTTCATATCTTTATCTGTATATCCTCTCCGGAATATACACATCATCATCTATTGCCCTCATGGCATATTTATCTCCTTACTTTGCTCTCTAAGCATATTATCATCATCCATTGCCCACACGGCATATCTATCACCTTGCGTTGCTCTCTAAGCATATTATCATCGTGCATTGCCTTCCAGGCATATCTATCATCCTGCACTGCCCTTAGGCATATCTATCATCTGCTTTGCTTCCCTATTATTTTCCTTGCTTTATAGCGTATTTACTACCTTCTTTTCTCTGGTTAATCCTTCCAGCGGCTTTCGCTTCTCTCTTCCTTTTTTATTTTCATTATATTTTCCTGTTAGATGCACCCTTTAGTACTCAATTAGGCCTCGTCTCGGCCTCGGCCCTTATTTTGGGGGGAAGACATCTCTAAATCTAAACCTTACAAATGTTCATATTATCTCATATCATTCTCCGCATTCATGTCTTCCTCTCAGGTCCGAGGGCCAAAGGAAATAACCTTGTAATTTCACATCATTAAATCTTTTCTAATTGGCATCCCTTTTCTTTGTGAGTCTTTTCAGATTGAAATGTATAACTCGCTAGTGTCCATGTTTGTAAATGTATTTGCAGCTTAAACCATATACACAACATCTGAGAGAGTGTTGGGAGAAGGAAATACGGATTGTCATCTCAGAAGATGCATGGGGTAAATGCCTTTATAGCATACAAACATGTTCAATAATTCATGATGCCAGCTAATACAATATAAGGTTTTACACAGACTCCATTATTCGAGTGTTAAACTGCCCTGATTCTTTTATGTTCTGGTTTTGCAAAGAACTTCACAGATTTTGGTGCAAGATTTTTAACTTCTACTCTGATATTTGTGGAACTGATTTTTTTTCCAGACCCAGAGATGGGTATCCTTTGTTGGCCTGAACAGCTCAAGACTTTTAGCCACTGTAATAATTTGTCAATTCTGTATGGGGTGAGGATATTAAAATCATTTTCAATGTCTGGAAATAGTTATCCCAGTTTTGAAGCCTGGCTCCCAGAGCTCTCAAATATTTTATATATTGAAATAGCTTTGATTTGAGGTGTCAGGGACATTAAATGGATTCCATCAGATATGCCAACCATTTATTGACCACACAGCAGAGGGGGCTCTCATGACATCCCAACATCTTGATTGTGTTTGATTTTTTTGTGTGTAATTTCAGTATAATTTGACTGCAGTTACTGATTAACTAAAAAAAAAATTTACTGTAAGGTACAGTTTTTTTTTTCTCTCCATCCTGCCTTGGGTGGAAAGAATAAAGTCAGTCAGTCAGTCAGTCATTTTCTACCGCTTATTCCATAGTGGGTCGCGGGGGAGCTGGTGCCTATCTCCAGCAGTCTATGGGTGAGAGGCGGGGTACACCCTGGATAGGTCGTATTCAGAAAAAAAACATTCTAATCTGTGCAATCAAGTTAGTTCTGCAGCATCTGTTTAGACTCATCAGCCCACTTCCTAACAGTCCAAAAAACAGGCTTGGTCCTTAGTTTCTGCCTGTAAATTGGTATTAGATGAAGCAGCTACTGGTCAGAGTGCTAAACCTGCATGATGGAGAGCACTATATGCATATTTTAGAACTGTCTACCAGTGGCCCAGTGTGTTTTTATCTCTTGTCGGACAATTAACCTGCTGTATCGAGGTAGCTCATTAGAGATATTTTAAAACCCCCAAGAACAATGATTACAGAGTCTGGGTGTTTTTTCTTCACCAGACATCCGGTCAACAAGCTTTCTTTCCACTTCTGAAGTGCACCATGGAGGGATGTAAACATTGACCAGAATGAATGAGAACTCCCTCTGTGAATAAAAAAGGTTTGCAGTTTATGAAAAAATGGCTATATGTGAGGACTCTGTCTTCTGTAGTAGTGCGACATCAGTGCACCAGCCTTAATTTATGAAAAACAGGTCCCACCTCCTCTATTTTTTTCCCCGAGCTCCGCGCTGTCTGCACAAAGTATCTGGAAGCATGGCAACAGAAATGAGCTGTCCGAGATGTGTTCATCAAGCCAGGTTTCGGTGAAGCATAGTGCGGCAGATGGGCGGAAGTCCGAGTTCTTTGTGCAGGGAAAGAGTAGTTCATCCCTTTTGTTAACCAAGGAGCGGACATTCACCAGGTGGATGGATGGAAGCGGAGCGTGCAGTCCCTTCTGGCTAGGTTGGGTGAATTGAGCTGAGCTTTCCAGTCCTTGCATATTTAGTAGATCCCACAGAGAGTTGCTGCGCTTCTAACCAGCATCTCTCAAAAATGGTTGATGGGTGTCAGAGTGTGACTTCAAAAAAACAATTATTTAGGAAAAAAGTTCCTGATGAAGCACTGTGATATATCTAAATAAACTATTTTCTTATTCTGTTTAATATGTCTGTTTCTGTGTGTTGTAGCTTGCTCACTTCCTTAATTGGTTCGTCACTCTAGATTAACTACTTTCTATATATCCTTACTGTGCAGGAAGCCAGGACAGGCTCATTTGATTGACTGAGTAGAACAACCTTCTTATGGAGAAATAATATAGACTGAATCCATTTTATTGTTATGCTCCAATGACATACTTTTCTCAAATAAATACTAGGCATGTGCTTCTCTTAGTAGTCAGCTTCTGATTTATGGTAAGATAAATGTGAGCAATCTGCTATTGGGCACTTCACTAAAATAATTACACTATTATGGGAACATTTCACATAAAATGACATAACACAATGTTACAAAAACTGAGAGTGTTAATTTTGAACCCCAACCTCTGTCTTTTTCCAGTAGTTCCACTGCCACTCTCCAGTGGCTGGAACCCTGGAACCCTACTGGAACCCTGGAGAATGGTGGTGCAACCGCTGGAACCCTTGACGGCACTCAGCAGAGTGGCATGGAAGCCAAAAGATCCCTAACTGGGTTCTGGAGAAGATCTCTGGAACTGGAACACGAGGCGGGTCTGGCTAGACACCCTGCTGGGGAACTCTGGAACTGGAACATGAGGCGTATCCAACTAGGCACCCTCATCAGAGAACTCAGGCACAACAACATGAGCCTGCTCATGCTCAGACCCCTCAGAGAACTCGGGCACAGGAATGTGAGGCAGATTGTCCTTTGACCCCTCGGAGAACTCAGGAACAGAAACTTTAGACTGGTGTGGAACTGAATGTTGAAGGGTGTAGATGATGAAAATGGAGAGGATGATAAGACCAGGGTAATAGATGTCGTCGATGGAGAAGATAACGGAGGCAAAGATGGTGACGATGACGATGATCACTGAACATAAGGTGCAGTTATGTGGGGAAATTGACTGGGCCCGGAGTGTGGTTGGGAATGATGAATGAGCTCTGGGGCTCTCAGGTG
The DNA here is from genome assembly GCA_036173005.1 of Crenichthys baileyi. NCBI lineage: Eukaryota > Metazoa > Chordata > Actinopteri > Cyprinodontiformes > Goodeidae > Crenichthys > Crenichthys baileyi. Next base: position 793,062 of record JAHHUM010001753.1, read on the forward strand.
ACATGGAGCAGGCTCTTGGGCTCTCAGGCGGCACAGAGCAGGCTATTGATGCAGAAAGGAGAGCTGGGCAAGTTGAGGAAAGTATGGACAAAGGAACCACTGCCGCTTCTGCTACTGCTGCTGTGATTGTGGAAGTCACTTTCTGCTGCACACCACAGGAGGGCACTGAAGGAGCAGCAGAAGGTGCACGAGAATCGGCAGCCAAATGCTGGGAAAATGAAGAAGTAAGCCGGACCTTCTGGAACAAGAGTGGAAGCGAGAGAATGACTGGAACTGAGGCATCAGCTGGACCCTCACAGACTGGAGCAGAGGCTGCCAGCTGAAATGGACGGCGAGCAAAACAGGAGGAAACTGAAGGTGCACCTGAAGACCTTGACACAGCGATACTGCTGTATTAAGCTGAATGAAAACTAGTTATAAAAAAAAAAGGAGCAAATATTTGTAGCAGGAAACAGCTGCTCAGCAGTCATACAAATGTATTTTTTATAAAATTGCATTTTTGTAAGCAGAAGAATGTATACATTAGTTTTTCATTAGTAACTACAAAACCGTGGTTAGGCATCAATATTAACCCACACACGGTGAGGGATAACTAAATCTTAGAAATGAATATATGGTTGAAGGTTGGGATCATGTCGCATTAACACACAGCTCACATAACATTTCAGGGTGGAATACAAACTACAAATAACCCCATTTAATAGCAACACCAATATAGCAGCAAACTGGCTGTCACCAAGTTTCAGGTACAAGCTACACACTGTCAATTAAAGTGATCACACTTTAATTGACACTTCAGTGTCAACACTTACATTATTGGCATTCTCAGTAAGTGAGCAGTAAGTTGTGTAACAGGGCTTTGTCTGGGTAAATAGCACTGAAATTGCACTCATTCTTTCTCGGTCGGCAGTGGCTGCAGCCAATCCTGATGTCACTATTACATGCTAGGGACCACAGGCTTCCAGCATATTGATTTGTGGGCTTGGCAGGTCAGTACTGTTGGAATCCTATATTAAAATATATGAGACTGGAGCTTTGGAGCTTTAAAGCCTGTGTATGAATATCTGTTCATGCATGCATGTATGTACTACAGGGTCACAGGCCATGCTCATCTGATTCAGCTGCCTGTTTGATACCAGGTCAATAGAACTGTCACTTTGGAGAATACAACGGATGAGGAGAGGCACAGATGTGTACATAGTCTTGTAAAAAGCTAAAGACAACCTATTAAATTTTCAGTTCTTTATTTAGAAATGTTCACATGTCTAATCTGGTATATGTAATTATTTTTATTTATCTAAGCAATAGCTAAACAAAAATGCAAATTCTTACTCAGGAAATGACACCCTTTCCAATATTACCTAGTGTTACCCTCTCTGGTTGAAATAACTTAAATGAAACGCTTCCTGTGGCCATCTACCAGACTGATAGCAGTCTGAGGATCATCTGCCCCACTCCTCAATGTGCAATTCTTTCAGCTGTGAGATTTTTGAAGAGTTTCTTGCATGTGCTGCACATTTCAAATCACCCCACATTATCTCAGTGAGATCTACTACAGTCTTCCTTCTGCAGGCCTCAGACAGCTCTTTGAATAGTGTTCCCTCTCACTTCAACAGCCAGCTATTATAGAGTGAATTATTCCAAGGCTTTTTTTCTTGTAATTTTGATGATTATGGCTTACACATAATGAATTGTGTCTAGCGTTTCAGGCATACCACATAGAGCAGATGGTTGCCTACATTTGCCAGGGCAGTTTTAATCTATAAAAAGGAAATTTCAAGACAGTATCCTAATTGTGCACTTAACTTTATTAATTCCAGATTCAGTCCAGCATCAAAGTAGGCAGGCCACATTGATGTCACAGTAATCTGTGTTTGTGTGAGGGTGCTGGAAAGCATCTCCCTCATTAATATGAAGCACACATGTACAGTGACTAACAGGAAGTTTGTTTTTGTACTGATTTTATTTTGCAGACCACTAACCTCCCTCTCTTTGAGGTCAACATCCTAAAGGCAAGATTCATGAAGTGCACACATGATGGCAGCCTAATGACTCCACCTGTTGGAAGTTTCCTTATCATCCACCTAATTGGGGCAGACCAGTGGGCTCAAGATGAGGATGGAAGTGGACTAAAATTTTAGTTTGATATCATTCTTGTTTGTTTTGTTAATTTTTTATTATTGGATGACCAAATGTATTGTGTGTGTCTGTGTGTGTGTGTCTAAAAGAACCTTGATAGCAAATGGTATAGTTTTGTGTAAATGCACTGTTACGGTGAAACCCCCTAAGGTGGATCAGTGGTAGTGTCTGTGGCTGTTTAAGCAGGACTGTAGGGTAATTGGGGGGTTGTTTTTATGTGTTGTTTTTGAAAAAGCTGCATTCCTGCCTGATCTGCTGATGCTGTGACCTTGGTGCCAAAAATCCTGACTGGTGAGACCTAAAAAAACAAAACAAATTTAAATTAAAAGGAAAACATTCAGAGCTCCGGAAAATTGCCTGTTGTTGCCTTTTTTTAATCTTCTGGTCCTCTTCATGACTTCATGCTTGTTGTCATTCTGTTTAAGGGTTCTACAACAACTGACCTCTACAGTTTGTAAGACCTTCAACCATTTGGCGTAATCGTGTGTTGGTGCATGGGTGTGTGTATGTGTGGCTGAGCATATGTGTAGAAATAAGCGTTTTTGTGTTTAGTGGGTATATGTGAGTGTGAATTTATCACCTCAAAGTGTACATTTGTAAGTTTGGCAAGAAGGTTAGAAGGCCTAGAGTCCACAGCACCTAAGAGCAGCAGATGGCAGGTACAACCGTGTCTGGAAGGCTGCAGCAATTCCAGATAACCAGACATATAGCATCGCCCCAGGGCAGCCATACACCTCACACAGAAGTAGGTCGCAAGCAAGGCACAGGAGCAGCAGCCCCCAGGCCAAAGAGGCAAAGAGCGAGACGCAAGGGATCCCCAAGAGTGAGCTGGAGAGTGTTGTTGGGGGTAGGGATGTCTGTTTTTCCACTGCAAGACCTCTTACCCCCGCAACCCAATCTCAGATAAGTGGTAGACAATAGATGGACAAATCTCGACGTTGTGTTCCTGTGGGCTAACCACATGAAAGGTGGTGCCAATTTCTCCATTGCATGGTGACCAGCGCGTTTCTTGGAAAAAGGGATTGGAGCTTAGAACCCAAACTCTGTAAACGTGTATATGCAAAGATTTTTACACAGGTTGTCTGACAGAACTTTTTATTTGATGAACTGACTGAATTGGAGCCATTAAATGACCTTTGTCAAATCCATAAGAAATTAGCTTTGGATATTCCCTACCTTTGATATTCATGAATACTTGATGTAATAAAGCCATTCGATGCATTCAAGTTGAAATGTCAAATGTGATTGTGCTTATTGTATGATGCATGAGGCCAAGGTTACAGCACAAGGACAGAACAGGCAGAGAGTGCTGACTCACAGCAGTGACTGACAGAGAGACAAAGATGAGCCTTTCAATGTGAAATGCCTTTAACCTTAAAAAATATATATGCATGATGAAAAATGCACGATGACTCGGTGATGAATATTTATAGAAAGACATTCCTCTAGTAAAAGCAGCAAAACAATGTCAAAACATTATGTCATAATTATGAACTGACTATAATTGGCTCAGACTCTGCACTGATTTGGGGGATAGGGAGTTTAATCCTAATGTGACAGTGCTAGTGCATTTAACATCCTAGAGGTTTTGCTCATCCAAATTTTGCTGTTATTATGCTCACGTTTAGAATTTAAATCTCTGAATTTTCAGTACTGGGTGAGTTTAATGCTGAATAAACAATGTTTTCAGCTTAAAACTTTGATCAGAGTACCTAAACAGACTTTTAAAAATATCTTTTCGAGAGCCACAATGATTATTTTTTCACTTTGTAGTCATTAATGTATTCATATTTTTTCAAAAAAATTGCCTTTGCTTGTTCTGTTCCCAAAAATACAAGGTGTCTGGTCTTATTGGGGAAAATGGTTCAGAGGTCCCTACAGTGTGGCTCAGTTCAGATCTACTCATTTTTTTAGGCTTTTCCATTGGTAATGGTTACGTTGTGGCTGAAGAGAAGCTACAGAGAAAGCTGGACAGAGCAGCCAGAAATGGAAAAAGTACTGAAAGAGGTGTCCAAGCTGATGGCCGCTCAGAGCTACCAGAGAACACCAAAGCAATGCTGGGAGAAGATTAAAAAGTTGAAAAGAGATTAGCATATCATAAAGGACCACAATGGCTGGAGAGGTTTGAACCGGAAACATGTCAAGAATGACCAGCAAGAAATGGGGGCACAAAATAATGCTTTGTGACTTTAAGCATCTTTTGTGTCAGTCGTCTTATTGTTAACTCGTCGTCTTAAGTTTACTTTGAATAAACATCCTGTCATGCTGTTGTCTCCTGCATGAAGACAATAAGATTGGTTGTCAGCACCAAAGCTAACTCCACTCTGTTCATGTTTTTCACTAGTGATATCTTAGGTATGTAGCAGCTGTTGTGTGTGTACTTGAGTTTTTCACTCCAGTGTCTTACATCAATGTTTTACCCATGGGGGAAGTGTTGAATTATTTTACTTTGGTTGAAGTATAGAGGAAGTGCCAAGAATGGATTAAAATTAGCATAGTTTTCACTTAAGTGCAAGTGCTCACTTTTAGATGTTCTGAAAGACATAATGTCAAAAGTAAATTTCTCCACCTTGCCTCTGTAATTAAACTCTTTGGTTTTCATTGCTTACTGCTGGATTCCTCTTTTTGCCTGCCTGTTCCGTTACTCTGCTCTTCTGCTCCTTGCCTGATCTCTTCATGTTGCCCAATTATCCCTGCTTGCCCTACTTGATTTTCTTTATTTATTCCATTAATAACACTTATCCTAAGTTTAGCACTGAATTTGAGTCATTGTTCAACGAAACATGACACACACATTCACTGAACGTTGTATGTTGTCGCTCCACAGCTGGCTGCAGAGGAAGATAAAAATTTGCATGTTTGTAAAATAAAGTAAAAAACCTTGGTGTTATTGTTGACCAGGACATGTCATTTAAATCCCATATTAAACAGGTTTCTAGGATTTCCTTTTATCATCTCCGGAACATTGGCAAAATTAGAAATATCCTGTCCAGGATTGATACTGAAAAACTAGTCCATACATTTGTTACTTTAAGGCTGGACTATTGTAATTCTTTACTATCAGGATGTCCACAAAATGCAGTTAAAATCCTTCAGCTGATTCAAAATGCTGCAGCAAGAGTTCTGATGAAAATTAAAAAGAGAGATCATATTTCCCCTACTTTAGCTTCCCTTCATTGGCTCCCTGTTAAATCCAAAAAAAATTTAAAATTATCCTCCTCACATATAAAGCCCCTTAATGATTTAGCTCCATCATACATCAGAGATCTGATTGTTTTCCATATGTTCCTAATAGAGGGCACTTCGTTCTCAGACTGCAGGTTTACTGGTGGTTCCTAGAGTCTCTAGAAGTAGAATGGGAGCAAATCCTTTAGTTATCAGGCTCCTCTCCTGTGGAAAACCCGCTCCCAGTTTTAGTCCGTGGGCAGACACCTGTCTACTTTTAAAAGGCTAGGCTTAAAACTTTCCTTTTTGATAAAGCTTATAGTTAGAGTGGCTTAGGTTATCCTGAGCTATCTTCCTTATTTTACCTCCGTCTTCTTCTCCCCTTGTTGGATGGAGTAAGGGGGAGTCAGGTTTAGCCTAAACCGGCTCAGTTATGGTTGAGGTTCAAACACACCCTCCATTTCTGCTACCTGTATGACCCCCTCTCTTTTCCAATGGTTATGGTCAATCTGACAGAGAGAGATTTCCCAATCGTTGTGGTTTTTAGTATAACAATGGCCATCAGTGGGCTCTAGATGGACAAACTGTCTACTTTTAAGGCTAGGTTTAAAACTTTCCTTTTTGATAAAGCTTATAGTTAGAGAGGCTTAGTTTATCCTGAACTATCTCTGTAGTTATGCTGCTATAGGCTTAGGCTGCTGGAGGACATAATGACCACTTTCACCCTCTTCGCTACTTTCTCACACTACTCTTCAACTTTGTATTATTTGCTGTTATTTCAGCTTTTAACTTTGTTCTCTCTCTTTTCTCTTCCTAGAAGCTATACCTGGCCTGACTCTGTGTCTACGTTTGACACCTTTCTGGAGAGGGGCATCGTCCGAGCTTCTGCTGGCAACAACTTAATGCTCACCCTCTACCGATGATCCACATGGCCCTGTCTTTCCGTGTTTAGCCATTTCTCTCTCCTAGACATAGCTACTGACTGAGCTTTTACTGTAACTAACTCTATGTGCTCTCTTCAGACTCTAAACTTGAAAACTGGCTCAGAGTTTATCTGTTCCTTCTTTCTAGGTGAAACGACTAAAGGAGCTACATCCATTAACATTTACCTTTTCCTTCCCATAGAAAGTACTCCTGGATCAGTGCTTCTTTGTTCTCTTTGTGTCTCTGCTCTGTTTTCTCTAACCCCCAGTCGGTCGTGGCAGATGCCCGCTCACACTGAGCCTGGTTCTGCTGGAGGTTTCTTCCTGTTAAAAGGGAGTTTTTCCTCTCCACTGTTGCTACATGCATGCTCAGTATGAGGGATTGCTGCAAAGTCAACGCCAGTGACTGTCCACTGTCTCTACATGCTCATCCGGGAGGAGTGAATGCTGCAAGTCACTGACTGGATGCAATCTGCTGGGTTTCCTTAGATAGAAAAACTTTTTATCCAATTTGAATAAATAACAGAATCTGACTGCACTGACTACAATGATTAAGATTAATTGGAATGTATGTACCTGACTTTTGTGAAGTGCCTTGAGACGACATGTGTTGTGAATTGGCGCTATATAAATAAACTGAATTGAATTGAATTGAATTAAAACCGGGAACTAAAACTTCCCATTACTTGGAGGGTCTGTTAAATGCCCAGACTGACAGTGAGCAGCAATTAATTTGCAACAGGACAGTTCATATATATTACAATAAGTAATAACTTTAACCACTAAGTCGTAGGCTGGGCTTATTGTGTTTATGACCTATATAGGAACACTATAAGAAGATAACATTAGGTAGCGTAAGCTTACACTCATACGTCTTTTAGCTCGTGTACTTCAGTTTGATACTGTACTTATCCAGAGTGTTTTGTCTTGCCACCCGCAGCTTTTTCTGGCTCTCTTCTTTTACTTTGAGTCTGATTAAAAGCCATAGAGTGAGCAGCAGATCTTCCATTGTTGCATAGTGTTTGTGTTGCATACTATTAAGTTCCTTTTTCGTACTGTGGGGCCACCTTGCTATGATAATCCTGCCCACATTGTGATGATACTCATTTATAATGGAAAACGAACCAAAGCGTGTAGAGTAGAGCCGACCCGGACCGAGCTGAATAGAGTATGTACTTATTGGAAAGAGCCATTAGTCACAACCTTGATGAGGGTTTAAATAGTCTTAAATCCACAGAAAAATGTTCATTGGACAGTATTTTATAAGAAAAAATTCCTGATCATTTTGTGTAACGTAAAGACAAACAACAATGGACGTTGTACACTCACTCAAACCCCATACATGCTCTATACTCCCAGGTCCAAGTGCCGATACCCCATAGGGGCGACCAGCTCCAAGACTCAGGAGGTGGTCCCCTTCCCTCTGGGGGTGGAGACAGGCAGACCATCCAAGCACCTGAACCTGGGCTGGGCTAGCCTGGGCTTGTGCCTAACCCTGAGCGACCCCGGTCCGGACGCCAACCCCCGCCCCGACCCCAGTCCCCAACGACCCCCATCATCACCCGGAGAGGGGGCAATGTACAAAAGAAGAGTCTACATGGTCCAAACTAGCCTGTCAACCAGAGCCGCCACAGGATGAAACAGTCCCAACCCTCAATGAATTCTGATCCTAACCCCATGAGTCCCCCACCCCCAATGAACCACAACATGAATTTCCCCACAAGACCACTCCCAACCAGGGCACAGATATCGGAACACATGCCCCCAAACCCAAACGCCATGAATCCCCTCCACACAGGGGCACATCTCCACAGGTGAGCTCAATCCCCAAAAAGCCGACAAAGCCACACCCACACAGCACAAGCTACACACACAGCCCCGGTCCAATCCTGCCCCCCACCATACAGCGTGCCACGACGGCAAGGCAAGGGCTCCATGCAACACCACCCCAGCCTCCGCCCACAGACGCAACAGGGAAAAAAACATTTTTCAAGTGTGACAGAAAAGCAAAAACAAAAGAAATCCGTAAGCGGGCACTTTTGGCAGAAAAAAAACATAACATATAATTCATAGTACTACAATTCCACAGCAGATGGCAGTAATGTATTGAACAAGTTCCAAACAAGTTGCAAACAAGTATCTAAGCATTGTTGTAGAAAAATTTGTTTTTACCAAGACAGAGACCGATGATTGTCACTCAGAATCAGCTTTATTATAATCTTGCAAGAGAGAAGGATTTTTTACAGCATTGGAGATGCGCTCAGTAGTGCTGCCAAATCGTTCTGACTAGACAAAGCCAAGGTTCTCCTTATTACAACAGTTTTCAAGGTAACTCTCATGAGACCCAGAGAGACGAGGTCCCAGACATAATCTTAACAGTGTGGCATACATATTATCTCACACAGGTGCAAGGAGAAGGCTGAGAAACCATTACTCTTAAGACTATATAAGAGAAGAATGGAACAACACTGAGGGGTTCTAATACTTTTGTCAGTTCCTGTAGAGTAACAAGGAGCAAATCAAGCATGGCACTAAAAATTTCCATAACACCATCTTGTCAAGTTTAGGGTTGTGGGGATCTGTTCCCTTTCTCCAGTAGGCGATAGATGGTACTTGTACTTTTTCTTGTTATCTTCCACTTCCACACAGCCGGGACCATGTCACAGGAGCAGCAGACTAAGCAGTGACACCCAGAACTCCCTCTCCCTAGACACCTGCTCCAGGTCCTTTGGGGAAGCCCGAGGCGTTCCCAGGCCAGCTGAGAGACATAGTGCCCCCAGCCTGTCCTGGGCAATCCCCTGGGCCTCCTCCCAGTGGGACATGCCTGAAACAATTGTCGAGGGAGGCAGCCAGGGGCATCTGTAACAGACACGGCTCTGCACCACTCCGTTTCGCTCTACTCAGTACGGTAACTGTTGTGTTTCCACTGACCCCCAACAGCTGAAGCTATGGCAACTGAAGCCCCGCCTCCAGCCATGAGTGTAGTGCGCTGTGCTGCTATTAACGTTACTGTTACATTGTCACATTAAAGTAATCTGCGGGAAATGATAAAAAATAAATAGAAAATAAAAACATAAATAAACTAAATACTAATAACGTTTGTATTAATGTATATGCAAGAATGTCTTATTTATGTCTAAAATGATCCACTGGGATAATTATGTGGACCACAGCCCAGCCAGAACTTCTAAAATAAGGCTCAGGGTTCTGATGTGAGAGGGGGTGTGGTAGGAGAAGCAGAGAGGAGAGACGCTGCTGTCTGGATGGTGAAGCTCCAAAGTTTGCCTGAAGAAGTTACAATTTTGGGCTTTATGAAAAGGTTTATGTCTCAGCCATGGCAATAACGAGGACTTAAAAGTGCAAAACTGCGGACTTTTGACCTTTGAAGTTAGTTTTAGGTTGGATATTGCATATTCATGCACTGCAGATTCAGCGGACTGGTCCTCCCGTTTGGTCCGATCCAAGCAGTCTGATTACGGGGCAGCTGCCCTCTGCCTGCTCCCTCCTCCTGCAGACGCTAGTTCGCTAAAGGCCCATAAATAAATTTCCAAACCAAACACGTTGCTTCTTAGTGGTTTTGTGTTGTGTGTTTTGGGGGAGATGTTAGTGCCTCAGAACAGCTGATTTTATGTGTAATCAGTTGGTTTAGGATGTTATTACATACAGCGCTCTGTCTGCATGTAATTCAGAAAGGTGATTTGGCCTTTTTCTTTTCTGCCAGCCTTTAAGCTGGTTTATGACCCGTAAATGGTAAAATTAAATGTTTCACCTTCTCTGGCCACTGTGGTCCTTAATATTATTGTAGTTGCTCTTGAGTTTTATTAACTTTTCCCTGCACTGTCTCAACGAAAACCTCTTTCCAAGGCCAATCATGAAAAGCAGTCTGGTCAAGTCACATGTAGTCCCTACTCAGCCCCAGTCGTACCTGCTCAGGAGCAGAGACCAAAAAAGTAGGTACCGGCACGGAAAAAACTGTAATGAAAATGCTCGCAAAGTGAGCCCGAGTGGAGTCGAGTAGGGCCAAATCAAGCCAGTGGAAAAGGGGCATAGGGGTGTGCCTGGACACCCTGCGGAGGAAACTCATTTCAGCCGCTTGGGATCTCGTTCTTTTAGTCATGACGCAAAGTTCATGCCCATAGGCGAGGGTAGGAACATAGACTGACTGGTAAATCGAGAACTTTTGGCTCAGCTCTCTCTTGACCACAATAGGCCAATACAACGTCCCCATTACTGCGATGGCCGAACTGATCTGTCTATCAATCTACCAATCCATTCTGCCTTCACTCGTGAATAAGAGCCCGAGAGACTTGAACTCCTCCACTTGAGGCAGGAGCTCCGCTCCAACCTGAAGAGGGCAGGCCACCTTTTTCTGATCAAGAACCATGGCCTGGAACTTGGAGGAGCTGATCCTCATCCCAGCACTTCACTCAGCTGCTAACCGCCTCAGTGCATGCTGTAGGTCTTGGCTAGAGGGGGCCAGCAGGACCACATCATTTGCAAAAAGAAGAGATAGAATCCACTTGTCCCCAAACCAGACCCCTGCAGCCCTTGGCTGCGCCAAGAAATCCTGTCCTTGAAAGTTATGAACATGACCAGTGACAAAGGGCAGCCCTGTCAGAGTCCAACATGCAGCAGGAATTGGTCTGTCTAAAAGCGTACCAAATATCTGCTTCGCTTGTAGAGAGACGAGATGGCCCCTAACAAAGAGCCCCTGACTCCAAAAGGGCTCCACTAGGGAAACAGCTGAATACCTTCTCCAGGTCCACAAAACACATGTGGACAGATTGGGCAAACTCAAATGAACCCTTGAGCACCCTGTAGAGGGTGTAGAGCTGGTCCAGTGTTCCATGGCCAGGAAGAAAACCACACTGCTCCTTCTGAAGTCGAGTTTCGACTATTGGCTGGACTCTCCTCTCCATCACCCTGGCATAGGCCTTTCCAGGGGGGCTGAGGAGTGTGATCCCCCTGTAGTTGGAACACACCCTCCAGTCACCCTTCTTGTGTATGGGGTACCACCACCCAGTCTGCCAGTCCAGAAGCATTGTCCCCGACTGCCACACAATGTTGAAGAGGCATATCAGCCATGACAGCCCCACAACACAAGTCCAACTCCAAGTCCCCACTCTCTGCCTCCACCAAGGTAGGCATGACGGCAGGAGATCCTCGAAGTACTCCTTCCACCACCCAATAATGTCTTGTCGACGTCAGTAGCTCCCCAACTCAACTGTAAACAGTGTTGGCGACACACTGCTACCCTGGACGATTTGCTAGAATCGCTTTGAGACCTACCGACAGTCCCTCTCTATGGCCTCACCGAACTCTTCCCAGGCTTGAGTTTTTGCCTCTGGGCCTGCCAAGTCTGTCCGGCTTCCTTCTCTTCCAGCGGATCCAACTTACCAGCATGGGGTGATTGTGGACAGCTCAGCCTCTCTGTTCCCCCAAGTGTCCAAGACATGCGGCGGAAGCTCCAAAGACACGATTACAAAGTAGATCATCAACCTCCTGCCTAGGGTGTCCTGGTGCCAAGTGCATTGATTAAAGACCCTCATGCTTGAACATGGTGTTCATTATGGACAGTCCATGACTGGCTCAGAAGTCCAATAACGAAACACCACTCAGGTTCAGATCGGGGCGGCCATTCCTCCCAATCACAACCCTTCAGGTGTCACTGTTGTTTCCCACGTGGGTGTTGAAGTTGCCCCACAGAACGACAGAGGTACTGAGAGGGGCACTGTCCAGCACCCCCGACAGGGACACCAAGAATGCCAGGGACTCTGCACCACTGCTCGGCCGAAAAAATTGTCAGAGACCTCCCCCCGACCCGAAGGCGCAGGGATGCAACACTCAAATCCACCGGGGTAAACCCCAACATGAGACGGCTGAACTAGGGGAACAAGCAAGACCACCCAACCCACTGCCTCTCTCTCCAGGCCACTCCAGAGTAGAAGAGAGTTAAATCTCTCTTAAGGAGCTGGGTTCCAGAGCCCAAGGTGTGCGTGGAGGTGAACCCGACTATTTCTAGCTGACATCTCTTGACCTCCCAAACAAGCTCAGGCTCCTTCCCCCCCAGCGAGGTAACATTCCACATCCCTAGAGCCAGTTTAAGCATCCGGAGATCAGGTTGTTAAGGTCTCCATCTTCATCCATCGCCTGGTCTTCTCAGCACCGATCCCTCATGGTTCCCCCTGCAGGTGGTGGGCCCACTGGGGGATGGCCTTATGTCTCTCGCTTGGGCTAGGGCCTGCATGGTCCCGCGAGGAGTAACCCGGCCGCCAGGTGCTTGTCGTAGAGTCCCAACATCAGGCCTGGCTTCAGGGTGGGGCTCCGACATACTGGGTGACGTCATGTGCCTCGTTGTACTAGTCCTCATGAAGGCTTCTAAACTGCTTTTTGTCTGACCTGTCACCCAGAGCCTGTTTGCCATGGGAGACTATATGGTATAAATTTGTTCACTAGAACCACCATGACCCTCCCTAGATTGACCCCCACCAAACTGAGCGATTAGGGAAGAGGGTCACTAAGGTGAAGCTCTAGTGTTCCCTTGTGGATATAGGATAACCAGAAGGTCACCCACTGCTAACACACTCCTCTGATAAGGACATTATGCTATATTGGCCAGACGGTAGCCTTCCCTCACTAAAATGCAGATTTTAGATTGCTTTACTGTTCTTTTTATCATTTACAGATGATAATTTAAAGGCTGATGCATTACTGGCTAAGACCCAAGAAGAGCGGCATGCTGGAAATGACTGAGCCAGCTTTTAAAATTGAATTGATGAAGTATTGATTAAAATTCATAGCAAGGATTGTTTATATTACTGGAGGTTTTTCTTTCTTTTCCAAAGAGTTTATCAATGTTTCTCCATAAAATTTTACTATTTCCCTTTGCTTCTTTGATTATGTTAAGGAAGAAATTAGCATTTGCTTTATGGAGTAACATTATAACATTATTTCTTAGACTTTTATAGATATGATGATCAGTTGTCAAACCTGTTTTAAGAAAATTTTTAATTCTGTGTCTCTTTGTTTCATTATTCCCCATAGCTCACTATCAAACCGTGGTGAAGTCTTACTTGTTTTTGTGTTCCTTTTTTTGTCTTTATATATTTTATTTAAAAATTTGTAAAGCCGTTAATAAATATAGGCACGCTTGCTCACATGATTTATTTACTATTATACAATTACATTTTTTTTTTGTTTAACATCATTTTCCAGTAAGGATAAATCCTACTTTGAAAATGACTTAGCATGAAGATCCAGCTCTCTTTATAAATAAAATACATTGGTTTATTTATTACTGCTCATACTTTTATGTCATGTATGCCATTCTTCTGAGAACAAGTTTAACTTTGCGATAAAGATTTATAACACAGCCTGAAGAATTAATATTATGGACTAAAGAAAAACCGTTTATAGCTACTTGCTTCACTGCAGAGTCTTGCATACAGCAGATGGCCAGAATAACTGTAAGCAAAGAGGACTGACAAAAAACTGAGTTTCAGGGTGATTTGTTGACCTTAGTAGCTCTATGTGAATGAGCAACTTCTAACAGTGTCCAATGTGGATTCGGATGTATTATCATCATACAACAGAGGGTTTCAGTCTTATGTTTGATGATTGCTAATCAATATGCAAAGACTGAACAACTGCTGATGATAAGCTGGGATCCAGATAAAAATCTGAGTTTTAGTGGGATTTGCTGGCTTTAGAAAACTATGTGAACAAGCAACGTATAACAGATTTCAACAGATTTCTAAAGCGTTTTCATCCAACCAGAGTGACTTTTTGCCTGACACATATTGCTCCTGCTGCAGGAACTTCTTCTTAATATGAATGAACCACAATATGATGATGATGATCCATGACCCATGACAGGTGGTCACTTGGGTGAAGAGGCAAAAACAAACAGCGACAAGGATAATAATCATCTTCAGAGTTTAAACTAATGTGAATTTATATTCTGCTTTGATGGTTTCTAATTTACTGATTTCTACGTGTATCTGCCACTTATAAACATTGCCTTCTGCTGCTTTCGACATTATTATGTAAAACTTAGGCACAGAAGCCAAACAGATGACTAACAAATCCACTGTTATATACATTAAACACTTTACAAAGTGCATGTGCAGAGCAGAGGACATCATTTTGTGACCTGTGCCAAACTGAATCTGGTGCTGTTTGCTACAGCACACCTCGCTCTTCATGCTGTAAATAAAATGTGCCTTGGATCATGTTTAATCTTGACAGGATAGAGGCTAATCTTATTCAACTGGAACCGGCCTTCTTGTGAATATCTAGTTGGCGCTTGAAAATCAAATAAGGCCATACCAGTGTGTCATCAATTTCTTCAAGAACTGCTTACATGTGTTTTCCGTTGCTGTATAAAGCTGCTCAATATATCGAATCACAGTCGTTTTTGTAATATTAATTTTTGGAATATCTCTATTATATGGACTGCTCTCATGCAATATTTGGTAGGACATAATACATGAAGTGCCATGCTTGCAAATTTTGCCTGCCAACAATATATTTGGCCCCTATGGATAGACCTTAATACTTAATGCATATTTTTAGTGGCCGAGATCCTAAAACACACAAGGAGTGGTAGGTACGCTGTGAAAAAATAAAAAATAAAATAAAGAAATAAAGAAATAAGAGTCAGGAAAAAGTAAGGATTAATTTTATTTAATATCATATTTGCAGTATTCTGTAATAGTGTGACAATTGCATGGTTTCCTGAAATTGTGCAGCACTAACACCCAGTTATCCAGAAACCAGGGTTTTCACACATAACTCTTGTCAACCCAAATGAAAAACAGAGATAAATTAAAAAACACTGATAAAAACGCAAATAGTCATACGTTGTGGAAGTTGGTTTATTGTGAGGTTACATTTGATCTAGTTAAATCATGATTTACAAAGAAACAGCAAAACAACACGAAAAAATGAATGAAACTGCTTGTTTGGACTCTTTCTACCCTTGCTCTCGGTTTGCTTGTATTCTTTTACCCTTAACTTTTAATCTTTCAGCCCGAAACTACAGAAAAGTTGGTCTAAACAATCTTAAATCAGTGACAGTCAAGGATTTTCAAGTTTTTTTTAAGGAATTTTATTTTAATATCTTTTAAGAGAAGGAGCAGACATGGAAGCCCTGAAAGGCAAGTGAGAAAAAAAATCAAGATTCAAATATTTCTAAGTTTTTCTTTTTGTTCTGCCCTGAAAGGCAAGAGCGGAAAAAAATCAGTGTGTGTTCTTGTAATATTTGGCTCTGCCAATAGAGGCACTGGAATACAACCACCAGCGTTCACTAACAGCTGTATTGTGCAAATGGACAGTCAAAGGGCTGGTTTCCAAGAACCAATGCCCCTTTTTCCAAATGAGATTTTTGTAAAATAAAATACAGCAAAAGCACATTGGCTGGCCATGATGTGTTGTTATCATATCAAGATTATATATTCATAGGAGATATAGAATGAACTACAGCATTGATCAACAATATCTGAAGGATAAATGACCATGGCCCACCATGGCTGCTCTTTCTTGGGACCTTCAGGGAGAAAGATGGTCTTTCAGCGCCTGAAAACAAGAAAGGCCTCAGGACCTGATAATGTCTCCCCATCATGCCTGAAAGCCTGTGCTGACCAACTGGCACCCATCTTCACTGAAATCTTCAATAAGTCACTGAAGCTGTGTGAGGTTCCCTCCTGCTTCAAATGCTCCACCATCATCCCAGTACCCAAGAAACCCACCATCACAGGTTTAAATGACTACAGGCCTTTCACCCTGACGTCTGTGGTCATGAAATCCTTTGGGCGACTGGTGTTGAAGCACCTGAATAACATCACAGGCCCCCTGCTGGACCCCCTGCAGTTTGACTACTAGGCAAATAGGTCGACAGATGATGCTGTCAACTTGGGACTACACTTCAATTGGAACACCTCGACCACCCAAGGATGAACGCCAGGATCCTGTTTGTGGACTTCAGCTCAGGCTTCAAAACTATCAACCCAGACATCCTCCACCAGAAACTCACCCAGCTCAACGTCCCAACCTCCACCTGTCAGTGGATCACTAGCTTCCTGAAGAACTGACAGCAGCAGATGAACCATCAGCACAGGCGACCCCCAAGGGTGTGTTCTCTCCCCACTCCTCTTCTCCCTCTACACAAATGACTGCACCTCAGCGGACCCATCTGTGAAACTCCTGAAGTTTGCAGATGACACCACTCTTTTTGGACTGATCGAAGACAGTGACGAGTCTGCATAAAGACTGGAGGTGGAGTGGTTAGAACCACCTGGAACTTAACCCACTCACGACTGTGCAGATGATGGTGGACTTTCGGAGAACACCATCCCCACATGCCCCCCTCACCATCTTCAACAACACTGTGTCTACTGTTGACCACTTCTGGATCCTGGGAACCACCATTTCTCAAAACCTGAGATGGTCCTCACACATAGACAATGTTCGGAAGAAGGGCCAGCAGAGACTGTACTTCATGATGCAACTCAAAACTTACAACCTGCCACAGAAGCTGCTGGTCATCATCTGCACTGCCATAATTCAGTCTGTCCTGTCTTTGTCCATCTCAGTGTGGTTTGGCTTATCCACAAAACAGGAGAGGTCCAGACTGCAACGTACAATCAGGTCTGCAGAGAGAATCATCAGGGCTGACCTTCCCTCTATTCAGGACTTATACAGATCTAGGGTCAGGAAAACGGCAGCTAAAATCTCTGCAGACCCCACACATCCTGCACACAAACTGTTTAGACTTTTTCCTTCATACTTGGACTGATCTCACATTATATTCTTTTGTAAAGTCAGGTGTGTATATATGTACATTTGAAAAGATATTCTTTATTCCACTGATATATATGCAAAAAAATCCTCCCTGAGAGCAAGCTTTACCAGAGTCAAATTCCTTATTTGTCTGTACAAACTTGGCAATAAAGCTGATTCTGATTCTGATTGTAACTATAAACATTTCTTCTCTGTGCTGTCCATACACAATTTTACCTGGTGACAACAACAATATAAAAGTAATGCTTGAAATAGATTAGGTTTGTGTTCATAAGTGCCTGGTAGTTACCTTATACACAAATTAATTCAGTTATCATGTAACAACTGTGGTCAGATGCAAGATTGATAAAAATATAATTTTGCATATTTTTGCATATTTTTTTAAAGTCTTCTTTTAAATAAATCTGATTTGTATTCAGAGAGTTATCCTGTTAATAGTCATTTGAAATTAGCTAAGGCTCTCTCCACACTTTACACAGATGGTTCTTGAGTTATAGATGTATTAAAAATAATTATTCAGTCATGGTGACCAATTATGATTTTAAGCATTTCTATTCAATGCCAAAAAACATCCACCAAAAAAGTAAACCATCCCTTGAATCTTCTGGCTGTCCCAGAGCCTCTTCTAAGGGTGATCCAGGAGAAAGCCTGCAAACAGTTTACTGAAGACAAGCAGACTAAGGATACGAATTACTGAAAACATGTCCTGTGGTTTGATGAGACCAACATAATCTTAACTTGGTTCAGATGTTGTCAAGTGTCAGTGGCGGCTGGTGAAAAATATTCTTGGTGGGGCTGATGTAACAGTATATTTCTCTACCTACACCAATATATGAAATGGAATCAACAGTGAAACGACAAATACAATTGAACAGCATTCCTTTCATCATGCCCACGCAATGCCAGTTGAAAAGCACCACAAAACTTAATACAGTCAAAGAGATTTAGATAAAATATGATGATTCTTATCAACATTGTCATTGTGCCTTCTTAACGCAACGCGGTGTCGTTCATCCAGCTGGTCCACTATGGTAATCTTTCCGAGCACAGCTAGCTTGACACAGTTTTACATATGAATTCTTGATTGTTCATGCTTCTTAATGCGTTCGGAGAGATGCTTCAAGACGGTTTGTCCTGACTGTGTCCACGTTAAATCACATTTGGCACTTTCAAAAATAATGCAGGGAAAAGTGCATTGGCTATTTCAGAGCCGGTTAGCCACGACTTGCGCTCAAGCCAACTCTTGCAAAAACTCTGGTTGAAGACTTTATTTTTCTCCTTGGTCTGCTGGTTGATGATAATGTCGGGCTTGTCTGGTCCTAGTGTCCTTCTTGCGAACGGTGAGATAAATATGGATCTCACCAAATTGGTGGAAGCTGCACCTTGCTTGTTAAGTTCGCTATCATCATAATTGAGTGCGCCGCACAAGCGTGTTTTATTTTCAGTGCCCCAAGGCCATAAAATTCTGCGACACTGATTGGCCATATATATTTATTCATCTGCCCTAGCAACTGCACACAATTGGCTATTCTGCTGCACCGCTGGGGAACTCTGAACAGTGCCCCATGATAGAAACGTACAAGTCTGTCTGTAGGAATTCACTGGTGAATGAATATCAGTAGGTGGGAAATGTAGTTTACATATATATTTCATATTACTTAGAGACACATTTTAGTAAGTAAAACTGAAACCCCAGCGTCCCCTATGTGCCGGCCTCCTTTGATTTATATATATAAATATATATATATATATAATATATACACTCATGTCAATATTTTGTGTGCCCAACAGTATTTGGATGTGAGAGACCTTGTTCTCCCCCACCTTATGTTTGAGGATGCCCCACAGATGTTCAATAGGGTTTAGGTCTGGAGACATGCTTGGCCAGTCCAGCACCTTTACCCTCAGCTTCTTCAACAAGGCAGTGGTCATCTTTGAGGTGTGTTTTGGGTCATTATGATATTATAAAACTGACCTGCGGCCTTGCTTCCGAAGGTAGGGGATCATGTTCTGCTTTAGTATGTCAAGTACATGTTGGCATTCACTGTTCCCTCAATGAACTGTGACTCCCCACAGCCGGCAGCACTCTTGCAGGCCCAAACTGTGACACTCCCACTACCGTGCTTGACTATAGGCAAGACCAGGGGCGCCGCCAGAGATTTTGCTATCCTTCTGGACCTGGCTCTGTAGTGCACATGGCATACAAAAATTATATAGTATGACATGTATTTTAATAACATTTGTAATAGGATCATAATTATTAATTCAGGTTGCCTTTCATCAATTTGTTTTACTTAAAGGTGTTTTCGGTGATTTCACCAAAAATAACAAAGGGAAATGTGATTTTACTACCAATACTCCACTACTCACTGTCTCCCTCTTGTAGCCCCACATGCAGGTCTAATTTATCTCCAAAAACTGTAGTCACAGGTGATGGTATTAGAATTGTGGTGAAACAATACATATACGAGGCTGTGTGGTTGTTGCTAATTAATCTTTTGATTTCCAGAAAATATAAACGTTTTTCTGTTTTGATTGAGTTTAGTCACTCTGCACACACTAGAAATGTTCTCTGTTCCTACTGCAAAGCAGGGGATGAGTCCTAAACTACTTCTGACCAGACATTATATTTCAGTTTTTTGAACCATTATAATAGTTCTGAAATAAATACAGACTATAGCCTTTTTTTAATTTCAGAACTATTTTTTTATTCTTTAATGTTTTTTGTCCATCATAATTGATTAATTCAACACACAGCTGTTTACCTCCTTCCACATATGGTATTTGGGCTTTGGCAGGGGGGAGCTGACAGACAGCTGCTGCTGCTCTTGACGTGTCTATTCGTAATGTGCATAATTTCTTTAGCAGAGCAGCATCCTAAACATTTGCCTGCACTGTTTATTAACTAAAACAACAGTGAAATGCATAAATCAATCTTCTGGATTAACGTGGGTAACAAAACACTAGTAAACAATGTCCTCAGAGATTTTGTGGGTCGCTTCATTTTTGTCTACTTGTACAACATTTTAATTTATTCTCAGGACATTTATCAGCACCACAAACATGTTTGTAATCCAAAGACTTTTTAAGAACGAGCTGTTCATTAGGGCAAAGAAGTGAGTTTGATGTGTCATCCATCTCATTCTTGGGCTTCATTTTTGAAAGTGGGCAGGTTTGGACAGACCCCGACAAGGTGAGGGCTGCCTCCAGTTGGCTAACACCAGAGAACAAAAAACAGCTAGGTTCCTGGGGTTTGCCAGCTTTAATCGCCACTTTATTAAGAACTACAGCCAGACTGCCACACCCCTAACTGCACTAACATCTTCCCTTCGCTATTTCAACTGGACTCCTAAAGTCCTCTTTCTGTAAGTTGAAAGATCTGTTCACCTCTGCTCCCATTTTGTCCCATCCAGACCCAATGAGACAATACATCCTGAAAGTTGATGGCTCTGGCTCTGGAGTAGGGGCTGTCCTGTCTCAGCAGGCGGAGGATGGTAAGATATAACCATGTACCTTTTTCTCTCGTCGATTATCTCCAGCAGAGATAAATTATGAAGTTGGCAACCAAGAGCTGCTGGCCATCAAAGTGGCATTAGAAGAGTGGAAGCACTGGCAAGAAGGTACTAACTCTCCCTTCATCATCTGGACAGATCACAGACATTTTTCATACATTCAAAGTGCTAAGAGACTAACTGCAAGACACGCTCGTAGTCATCATTCTTTGCTTGTTTCCAATTCACAATCTCATACCGTCCAGGATCCAGGAATATAAAGCCTGAAACTTTATCCCGACAGTTCTCTCCTGACTGTGAACCCAGTTCATCCTCTCAACAGCCTGAGAAAAGAACCCGGTCTAAGACCTCAATCTCTTTGAATAACAACTAAGAAGAAATCAACAAACCATTAAGGATTACTTCCTCTGGAACTGTTTTCTAACTTAGGCAGCCTCTCAGCAGACCACCTGATCCCCACCTGGTTCCCCTGGAAGCTTTAATAAAGGTTGTGTTAACTGATTCCTGAACTACGGATCCCTCTGTTTCTGGTTACCTATTCTGTTTAAAAAAACAAAAAAACATTGTTAACTAATTTTTCACATTATTTAGCCATAACTAAGAATACATGTAGAAATAAATCAATGAAATTAGAAAGACAAATAAATTAAAGTGCCATTAAATGCAACAAAATAATTGAAAGAAGATATTAATTCAATAATTGATCAACTGATGAGATATAAATATATATTTCAATCTTTAGCTATTGTTAAAGATTATCTTTAGTTATCTCCATGCTATTACACATGTTTTTTATTTAATCCCCTAATAAATCCCCTTTTAATCATAAAAAACTGAACTCTTAATCAGGATAGAAATCTTGAACGGCAGTTTACTTAAAAAAAAATTCATTTGGTGAATGATATCCGTCATATTTATCAGGCTTTATTATTATTGAAAAATGTAGAGCTGAATATTTCTAAAAAGTATCATTAGAAATGGTTAAAGATGCAAATTCAACATTGATGTTCTTGAAATATTTCTCTCCTGTATGATTGGAAATAGAGTTCTTCACTGAGGCGTGCTTTTATTTCAAAAGCCGGTAATTAAATGTGAATGCCTCTTTGTTCCCACTATCTCTACGTTCCCACTGCAGGTCTTAATGCTCAAATCTGATTTTTTAGGAATCTAATTATTTTGTTTGGTCGTTCCCACTACTTTGAAAATGTTACGGCACCAAACTGACCCACATGCACATAAGAACAATACGAGCGTCGTCAAGCGCAGCACAACAGTGTAAATAGGTGTTATGGTTTAAGTGCACAACAGAAGCCATTTACTGTGTCAGTGAGTGCTGTGTGGAAAACACATGAACAAAAGGAGAGTGAAACTCTTTTAGGGAGATCTGACTGTCAATTCAACACAACAAACTGTTTGGATGCAGAGACAGAGCCAGCAATGGTGCAGCAGGGATGTTAACAACTTTACAGAGACCGTGTTTATTCAGAACTTTTCATGTCGAGGGCAACTTTTGATCATATATGTCAGCGCCTCTCCTCTCAACTCCACAGGCAGAAGACTTGATGCAATCCAGTATATTGGACGGCATCAGGGGCAGATCATCAGATGCTCGATAACCTCGATAGCATTTTAAAGTCCTCTGTGTGAGGACGAATTTTGTGTACGAATTTGTCAACACAAACTACGTCCCACATCCAGACGGTTCCTATGACCCATTTAATTAGGCTTGAATAAAGTTTTATCTCTGTTTATTAACAAGCTCTAACGTCTCGCTGTCTCTCCACTGTGCAGTACTATTTTAGGCCCCCCGTCTGTTTTGCGGCGGCTCAAAATTGTGATGAATGCGATGGAAGTTGTAGTCAAAATCACATCGAATACGCCCTGATGATTCCCACTGGAGTCAAATTCCAAAAGATCAGATAAACGTCAGATTCAGGACCACATATGATTGTGGCTCAATTGAGACTTAAAAAAGTCAAATACGGGCCAGATCTGAGCATTCCCACTTGCTTTAAACAGCCTGACCTGATCACTTGACCCCAAAAAAATCTAATTTGGGCCACATGTGCCTGCAGTGTGAACAGGACCTTAGTACGTTGGCAAGCTGAAGTATTCTCTCAGTTACAGAGAATACTGAGAGATAAAATATACAATTGCAACTAACAGTGCTATCTACCACCTAAATCCACATCCAGCCTAACTTCTTTAGCAACAACATGACAGAAGTTAACGGTTTCTTCTAGCTCTTTTTGAGGACGAGGCAGGCAGCCACAATAACACTCGGCACCTACTTCCTAAAGACTTGACCTCAGCTATTAGGAGGGAAGCTGAGGCAGTGATGCTATTCCAAAGACCGCCTCTGCCTCCAACCCATTTGTTTTTACATTTCCAGCTGCATGTTGAGGGTTGAAAAGTCAAAATAGCGACCAAGGAATGTGAAAAAGAAATAAAGAAATAAATAGGCTCTGGGAAATCAGTTGGGTAAGAAAATACAACAGTGGTATATTACAGGAGAAAATATATCTGTGCTTAACAATTAAAAGGACAGTTAAATAATTTGAAAAATAATATATTTTTGAGGAAAAATCATGTTTTAAATATATTTGGGTCGTAATAAATATGAAAGAAAGAAAAGTGCTAGGATTAATAAAACTGCAAAAAATTCACTTGTATTAAATAAACAAGAGAAAAATCTTCAAGAGTTCAAGAAAAAATGTATCATTTAAAATTAGGGATTTAAATAAAAAATAAGCATAATAGCACAGAGATACATTTCAATAGCTAAGGATTAAAGTAGAAATATCTAATTATATCTGGTCAATTGATCAAATATTGAATAAATCTGTTCTTTTTATTATTATATTTTGTTGCATTTAATGGCACTCTAATTTATATGTCTAGCTACGTTTTGGCCCAGTATTTTTTTTATTCATTTATTTACAGGGGTTGGACAATGAAACTGAAACACCTGATTTTAGACCACAATAATTTATTAGTATGGTGTAGGACCTCCTTTTGCAGCCAATACAGCGTCAATTCGTCTTGGGAATGACATATACAAGTCCTGCACAGTGGTCAGAGGGATTTTAAGCCATTCTTCTTGCAGGATAGTGGCCAGGTCACTACATGATACTGGTGTAGGAAAACATTTCCTGACTCGCTCCTCCAAAACACCCCAAAGTGGCTCAATAATATTTAGATCTGGTGACTGTGCAGGCCATGGGAGATGTTCAATTTCACTTTCATGTTCATCAAACCAATCTTTCACCAGTCTTGCTGTGTGTATTGGTGCATTGTCATCCGGATACACGGCACCGCCTTCAGGATACAATGTTTGAACCATTGGATGCACATGGTCCTCAAGAATGGTTCGGTAGTCCTTGGCAGTGACGCGCCCATCTAGCACAAGTATTGGGCCAAGGGAATGCCATGATATGGCAGCCCAAACCATCACTGATCCAATCCCATGCTCCACTCTGGGCATGCAACAGTCTGGGTGGTACGCTTCTTTGGGGCTTCTCCACACCGTAACTCTCCTGGATGTGGGGAAAACCGTAAAGGTGGACTCATCAGAGAACAATACGTTTCACATTGTCCACAGCCCAAGATTTGTGCTCCTTGCACCATTGAAACCGACGTTTGGCATTGGCATGAGTGACCAAAGCTTTGGTTATAGCAGCCCGGCCGTGTATATTGACCCTGTGGAGCTCCCGACGGACAGTTCTGTTGGATGTGGTGCGTCCTTCTTGGTGGTATGCTGACATTACCCTGGATACTGTGGCTCTTGATACATCACAAAGACTTGCTGTCTTGGTCACAGATGCGCCAGCAAGATGTGCACCAACAATTTGTCCTCTTTTGAACTCTGGTATGTCACCCAGAATGTTGTGTGCATTTCAATATTTTCAGCAAAACTGTGCTCTTACCCTGCTAATTGAACCTTCACACTCTGCTCTTACTGGTGCAATGTGCAATCAATGAAGACTGGCTACCAGGCTGGTCCAATTTAGCCATGAAACCTCCCTCACTAAAATGACAGGTGTTTCAGTTTCATTGTCCAACCCCTGTATTTCTGTATGTATTCGTAATTATGGCAAGATTGGTCCTCCATACAGGCTGTTTTGACTGCCATTAAAAAGTCAGATATATTGGTCACATATGTGCAAAAAAGTTGGATTTAGGTCACATTTGCCTGCAGTGAACATAGCCTTTAATGCTGTTGTAACTGAAAAAAAAATCTTAAACTCTTTCTTTCAGGCGAAGCTAGAGGGGACCGGTGAGTTGCACCAACCTGATTCATGCAGGGTCGAGCATCGAAGCCAGTGGAAATATCAGTGTAGTTCAGCAAAAAAGTCTCTTGTGACTTTGTAGACTATTAATATGCACTAACATAGTGGTGTATCCCAGTGATACAGTTTGGGTTATTTCAAATTGCTAAAGTCAGCCAAAACAGACGCTGAACATCTCAGTAGCTGTCAGCTTCAACCATTGTGAGGTATCCTCACAGTAATTGGACCTCTTTTATTAAAAACCCCTGTAGAATTGAGTGCAAACATTACTATAGGGCAAATGACTCATAATTTTTGAAACGTGTGTACTGTGTATAGGTAAAGAATAATACTGACTCAGAAAAAGAAACACAAAACCTGAAAAATAATGTCCCGCTCAGAGTTGCTGGAAATGTTTTGCAATATCATAGAAGATCGATAATGTCCTGTCCTTCGTTTGACAGCAGACAGGCCAAAATGTTATTTCATCAAGCTGCACAGCATCAAATTAAATCTGACCATCCAGTGCAATTTAGATATGTGACTATTGTTAACAAAACTATATTTATATTTTGTCCAGAGAAATATGAAGAGCTGCATAGATCAAAATGGAGTCAAATGTTTTTTTCCAGACCCATCTCTTCTTCAATGACCTAATCTAGTGCTCCACAGTGGTCTGTATCTAAACATACACAGCCCTGATATCCCGCTGAAAAGTGCCACTGTCCAAAAATCCCCACTGTGGAGAGAAACAGCAACGTTATGACTTTAGAGCCCCAGGTTTTCTAAATGCTATTTTAGATTTTTTTTCTAAAATGTAATCTAAAAAAAATAAATAAATAAATAAATAAAAAAATAAAATAAAATAAAATGTAATCTAAAATATATCTCACAATAAACTTCTCTTGAAATCTCGCACTGCTGAACCTCATTCTTACGCAAGTAAGATCTAATAAATCTCTATAACAGCTTGATCTCCTCTGTTGTACCGTTTGTCCACACAGACATAAACTCAAGCAGCAGGTCAAACAATAATCCATTTCACAGCGCTGGGAAAGTTATCTGCTGTACAAGATGCATGATTCAGCTGACTAAGTATAGCCAAAGAGAGTTGTATTATTTATGAGAGCGCTTTCCAAATCTCTGCTAAAACTGCACTTGGAAAAAGTAGGATGTGGGTGTAGAACTGACAAGGATACAAATGTTGGCACAAATGCAGACGCATATGCTGCTCTAATGGGGAGATTTTGGGTGACATTAAAGATTCCAAGCTGACTTTGAAGATTACCAGAGTAGTTTAACATGTCAATGATTAAAAAGTTGAAGAGCTTTAGTCTGAATAAATATTTCTACAAACAAACAAAAAAAAAAACAACCCTTCAGATAAAGGCTGGTGCTGCTAGTAATAAATAGTGTTTTTTTGATAGTTACTGCAAAGGAATGTGACTCAAAATCAGTCTTATCTCAGCACAGGCAAACAGTGATACTCAAATCTAAACAGGCTCTTTCTCAGTATCCTAAAACCACAACAACTGTGAAATATTTCAGAAAAAAAAAAGTTTTAAGCTTGCCTAATATTGGAGAAAGGTGGGCATGTCTTGCACTGTTTCAAAATGACAAGGCCAAATATAAATCTATTCATGTATTTTATTAAGGATACTAGACAATTGTGTGTGTTCTCTCAATAACAGCTATACACCAATATTGAAACCATTGCTAGGTAATGTGGTAAGCAACCTCTTAAGCATATCTTCAGTGGATTATCCAGAAACCCGGTCCAGGTAAATTAATTCCTCTTATCTCACAACCAGATCCCCACACCTGAGCATTCAAGCAGTAAGTTGCATTAAAGTACAACTGATGAACCTACAGTGTTGCATTGTAACCTAATACAACTCCCTGACAGAATACACATAAAGCGAGAGCACCGTACTTCACTCCCAGTGAGCAACATATATTGATAGAGGCAAGAAAGGGCTTGGCAAACAATAGCGGATCAAGTGAATGCGCAAGCACCCTAAAATATACATTTCCTAACCACTTCTTTTAACTGAAAACATCACAATCATACCATTCAAAGAGTTACTTCTCATTTGCTCAAATGAACAACTTTAAACTTACAATACTGATTTCCACTGTTCGTCTTTAACGTGTGAAGCTGACAAGCTGATTAATTTGTTACTATTTTTCTGTTGCACATCTTCAATATTTATACAGAATAAACATGACTGGATCAAAGAGGACATGGCAGCAGGTCAAAATTAAATATAATAACGTTTTGCAGACTGGTAAAGTTTTAGACAAAATGTTGACTATAATGTACTAATGACTTAGAAGGTGTCTGCTCACAGATTTCATTCTCTTACTGATTTTAGCAGTACACAAAGGAACTCGCGTTTGCCACAGGGGGTGGGCCACCATCTCCTCAATTCCCCCCAGCAGAGGAGCTGGCCCTTGCAGCCATCAAGGGGAGACCTGTCTTAGAAGGGTTCTAGGAGAGGACAGCCACTGACTCTGTCCCCCCCATACAAATTGCCTCCTTCATACATGGTAAAAAAAAACTCCACTGCATATGCAGGATAATAAAACATTCATATAGTATGATATGGACTGACTGAGATTGTCAGTCAGTCCATATCATGGACTGACTGACAAATGGAGGATGACAGTGATCCAGTGAGTATTCTTCATTAAATGCAAATAGGCTATAGTCATCTGTCAACACTCGGTTGATGAGTTTGGTTAATGTGGAGGAGTGAAGTAATCTCTCCTTCAAGACATGAGGAGACTGTCTGTGGACTCCAGAAGGTCAGATGTATATTGCTCTTGTGGAAATACTTTAATTTAAGTCATAATGGAAAAGAAGTCACTGCTGTGATGCTCATAGAAAATATCCCATTGTTATCAGGACCCAGATTTTGCCTGAGAGTCAACCAGGGAACTTAGTTAGTTTTACCTGAAAATGTATTCATTTGGCAGAGACTTTTATCCAAAGCAACTCACATTTGAGGAACAACATTCAAACAACAGAGTAAGAGAAGTAAGAGTACAATAGATATGAGCAATTCTAACATATAGACTTATGCCACCAGTGGGATACCTGGGGGAAGCAGGAGGATTGAACAAATAGTGGAATCATGATGACCTCTTACCACACACAATTCATGCACTGCTAATTGTGTTTTAAAGGATTTACAAACTGTCAGAGGTCTCTACAGCACCCAGTTTAGTTTGGCAGACATACAAATAAAATATCAAATGAAAACTGCAGGAAGTGGACTTGGAACGACTTGGAAATCCAGAAACTACAAAAAGAGAAACTACAAAAAGAGGTAAGTCATGTTTCAGTACACGCTGTAAGCATGACTATAGGCTCCTGCACAGCTAAACAATTTTTTTTCCCCAAGCTCTCAGCAGACAAGTGACCTAATGACAATAGAGGAACCATAAAACATTGTGACATCCTCTTTTGTTGAATACACACACAAGAAAGAAATCAATAAACTGAAATAGTTAATAACATATTGGTCTCTGACTAGTCTGCCATTGACACCATCAGGAAATATTGCCGGATTATCCCAGTCCATTTCCAAGGCTACCCTAGAAGCCTTTTCCTTCCTGAGACAGGAAATGTTGTGAAGGACAGTGCCTGCAACAATATCACAGGCCCTGTCCATGGAGACCCTCTGGTGGTGAAGGCACTGGAAACACAACTCACGAAGGAAAATGCCATTTCTATGTGGGCCTCTGTTCTTGCATGGGCAACATTATATGTGCGTTGTCCTGCTGTCTGGGGGTCCGCAAATGGAGTCAGTAAAAATGTCTGACAGACATAATCCTTGTCTCCCAGCAGCACACCAGAGAGTTCACCTGAGAACACAAAGTGTAATGGCTCAATTTAAAGAGTGTAAAGGTTTTGACGATGCTCACGATCCTTATCCACATAAATTGTGTTGCTTACCTATTGATAGTCACTGATAAATTGTGGAGGGCCGAAATATTTAAGAGTCATGAACTGAGCCAGGCCACTTTGCCTCAATGTTGCTGAAGGTGCAGTCAGCATTGCACATCATCTGAAACAATAAGAGATGTAAGATAATTTAATCCACATGATAAATGTTTGTAGTTGACAGTAGGCCTAACCATAATTCACTCTTACATGAACGTTGATACTATGAAATAATTACTGTTAACAAAATCACCTTCATGTGCACCAGAGGGGCGTTTTATTTTAATGTGTGAGCAGTCCAGCACACCAATAACATTAGAGAATCCTGTGTCAAAGAGAGAGAAAAGTAGTCCACCTGTTATAAAGTTTATTTTGTGATGTGTAGCCTAATTCATGTTACCTGGATTTTTGTACAATCCCTCCTTCACGTAGGTAGTTCTTCCGGGGCCCGGGGAAGGTTATGAAGATGTGCACATATCCTTTTAATGCCAGATACACACTTCTGATGGTGTGGGAAGTAGTGGCTTTGCTAAGACTTTCAGCATCTCCTACTGCATATAGGAACATAACGCTAGCGAAAATGTGAGCCCAACACACATCATATGTGTGACGGTCAAAGCACTGAATTTTGGGACCCAGCAGTCTGCACAGATAGCAGATGCCATCCCCAGAAAAGCGCAAAGCTCAAGCAGGTAATAGTCAAGAAAAGCCTGTCCCGAAATGCTCTTTCCTGTCTGAAAGCCCCTAATATAAGTCAGTAATGTCAATAATAATGTCAACAATGTCATTCAAAAATGGGCACGCCATTGTAAAGGAAGATACATGTGTTTGGAGCTACTTATATGGTCGGACTTGATTGACATCTGTTTTGCTTCTTTATCAGCTATTTATCTAATCCCTTCAGCAAATGCAATAGTCTAATTAAGGCTTTTCTGTCAATTTAGAACAAAAGCAGTCATCAAAATTCATTCGAAAAGTAACAATGCCCACATGGATAATTGTAAAGGTAATAATGGTACAGGCTATCATAATGTTAAAATAATTAATTAATTAATTAATAAGTACTTGACTAAATAACAATACAAATTAGTGGTATTTTAATGTAAGCTGATAAAAAATACCAAAATAGACAGATAGGAAATTGGAATCACTGACAAAACTCATTGATTTCTGATCAGCATCAGCGCTGACTTAAAAGATAAGACACGAGGATTAATTAACTAGGCCTGGTCTGGAGTAGGCTAACTTCACAGAATAAATCACCATGGCAATTTATGTGTTACTACTTTTGTGAAACCGAGTTGAGGCTAATTAAGCCTGGATATCCGGAAAATCCTAGCTTATTCTCTCACCTTGGTTTTGTGAAACAGCCCTCTGGTGTTTTCCATTCTAAACACCTGGGGCCTCATGTGCAAAAGAGTGTGCAGCTTTCATACCAAAGGTTTGCGGTAGGGAAAAATTCTAAAACTTGCAGTGCACAAAAAAATTCAGATGTAGGAAACAGTGCGTACACGTCACTGCACATGTAGCCTTCATACATCCTTGTTTTGTAGTGGATTTGACGTAGCTGCACATGGCAGTTGGACCACCCGGTCCCCGCTCTTAAATACATATGCCAAGTAGTATAAATAGCCAGAAGTCACCCATCACGTGTCCAGATAACCATGGCAACAGTGACAGTCAAAGAAGTGGTCCCTGTAGGCGGAAAAACACTAAGAGAAACTGGGTTTACACACCAATGAGGGATGTTTGTAGTAAATTACAGCAAACCAACAACTTCTTGAATGACATCAGTGACTCAAACCTGACTTGAAATAACCTGACTTGAAATAAAAAGGTTGTCGGCTCTAACCCGTTTAGTTCTACAACGTCTGCATCAAATCCACACGGCACGCTAGCTGCTGCACTAAGCTCAATTACAGCTCAATGCTCATTATCATTATAATGACGTAAATATTCCTTCCATATTTCCATTAGGAAGACTGTCACCACACATACCATGTGAAGTACTTTAAAGTACCTCTAAGTACTTCTTTAAAACCATTCAGTACGCCACATAAAAAAATAGAAAATCACCTAGAAGGCAGCCATCATGCACAGAGTCTGTCTAAAATTTGTTCCCCACACTTATATATACAGGAATCATGAGCTGAGGAGGCCAATGTGGCATTGTATTTGTGAAACACATAAGCGCATCATAAAAAGGTTGCACATATAATGAATAAAAATGCTTTCTATCCATAAATTCATATTCACTTACAGATGGGGCCCTTATAACAGTATAAGTGCAGTCCATAGCTCTGATTACATTCCGAAATTGTCTTCCTACTTAATCTGGAAAAATAGCCTACTGTTGTATAAAAAGACACTTCACCAAGCTAGAACAGCTTATTTCTCATCCTTAATAGAAGAGAACAAGAATAATCCTAGGTTTCTCTTTAATACAGTTGCTAAACTTACACAGAGTCATAGCTCTGTTGAGCCATCCATTCCCTTAGCTCTCAGCAGTCATGATTTTATGGGATTCTTTCAAAATAAAATTGATTCTATTAAGAAGAAAATCTTTGACATACTCCCAAAGATGATTACTTCAACCTCAACAAGTGAGACAACATTGGAAGTAACTGTAGAACCTGATCTGTGTTTGGACTGTTTTGATCCTGTGGAGCTTCCAGAGTTATCAGAAATATTAGCTTCATCTAAACCTTCAACTTGTATGTTAGACCCAATCCCACCAATTATTTAAGGAAGTGTTCCCTCTGATTATCAGCCCCATTTTAGATATGATTAATTTTATCTTTAGTAAATGGGTATGTACCACAAGCTTTTAAGGTAGCTGTAATTAAACTTTGCTTAAGAAACCTTGGCTTGATCGAGATGACTTAATAAATTACAGACCGATATCCCAATCTTCCATTCTTATCTAAAATTCTTGAGAAAATAGTTGCTAATCAAATGTGTGAGCATTTACACAGCAATGACCTGTTTGAAGAGTTTCAGTCAGGTTTCAGAGCTCATCATAGCACTGAAACAGCTCTGCTGAAAGTCACTAATGATATTCTTATTGCCTCAGATAATGGACTTGTGTCTGTACTGGTTCTGTTAGATCTCAGTGCTGCATTTGATACAGTCGATCATAATATTCTCTTAGAAAGGCTGGAATATGCTGTAGGGATCAGGGGAACAGCGCTAGGCTGGTTTAAATCTTATTTGTCTGACAGATTCCAGTTTGTTCATGTAAATGATAAATCATCTTTAAACTCCAGGGTTAATTGTGGAGTACCACAGGGTTCAGTACTTGGGCCAATTCTCTTTACTATATATATGTTTCCAATAGGTCAAATTATCAGGCAGCATAGAATAAATTTTCACTGTTACGCTGATGATACTCAGCTTTACTTATCCATAAATCCTGATGAGCCCAACCAGTTAGATAGACTACAAGCATTTCTTGAAGACATAAAAACTTGGATGACTTTAAATTTTCTGCTTCTAAATTCAGACAAGACAGAAGTTGTCATCTTTGGACCGGAGTCTTTAAAAAAGAAACTGCTTAGTCAATCACTTAACCTGGATGGCATTAAATTGACCTCCGATAATAAAGTAAAAAACCTTGGTGTTATTTTGACCAGGACATGTCATTTAAATCCCATATTAAACAGGTTTCTAGGATTTCCTTTTTTCATCTCCGGAACATTGCCAAAATTAGAAATATCCTGTCCAGGATTGATACTGTAAAACTAGTCCATGCATTTGTTTCTTCAAGGCTGGACTATTGTAATTCTTTACTATCAGGATGTCCACAAAATGCAGTTAAAAGCCTTCAGCTGATTCAAAATGCTGCAGCAAGAGTTCTGATGAAAATTAAAAAGAGAGATCATATTTCCCCTACTTTAGCTTCCCTTCATTGGCTCCCTGTTAAATCCAGAATAGAATTTAAAATTCACCTCCTCACATATAAAGCCCTTAATGATTTAGCTCCATCATACATTAGACATCTGATTGTTCCATACGTTCCTAACAGAGCACTTCGTTCTCAGACTGCAGGTTTACTGGTGGTTCCTAGAGTCTCTAAAAGTAGAATGGGAGGCAGATCCTTTAGTTATCAGGCTCCTCTCCTGTGGAACCAGCTCCCAGTTTTAGTCCGTGAGGCGGACACCCTGTCTACTTTTAAGGCTAGGCTTAAAACTTTCCCTTTTTGATAAAGCTTATAGTTAGAGGGCTTAGGTTATCCTGAGCTATCTTCCTTATTTTAGCTCCGTCTTCTTCTCCCCTTGTTGGATGGAGTAAGGGGAGTCAGGTTTAGCCTAAACCGGCTCAGTTACGGTTGAGGTGCAAACACACCCTCCATTTCTGCTACCTGTATGACCCCCTCTCTTTTCCAATGGTTATGGTCAATCTGACAGAGAGAGGTATCCTAATCGTTGTGGTTTTTAGTATAACAATGGCCATCAGTGGGCTCTAGATGGACAAACTGTCTACTTTTAAGGCTAGGCTTAAAACTTTCCTTTTTGATAAAGCTTATAGTTAGAGTGGCTTAGGTTATCCTGAGCTATCTCTGTAGTTATGCTGCTATAGGCTTAGGCTGCTGGAGGACATAATGACCACGTTCACCCTCTTCGCTACTTTCTCACGCTACTCTTCAATTTTGTATTATTTGCTTATTTGTTATCTCAGCTTTTAACTTTGTTCTCTCTCTTTTCTCTTCCTAGAAGCTACACCTGGCCTTACTCTGTGTCTACCTGTAACACCTTTCTGGAGAGGGGAATCCTCCAAGCTTCTGCTGGCAACAACTTAATGCTCACCCTCTACCGATGATCCACGTGGCCCTGTCTTTCGGTGTTTGGCCCTTTCTCTTTCCTAGACGTGGCTACTGACTGAGCTTCTACTGTGACTAACTCTCTGTGCTCTCTTCAGACTCTAAACTTGAAAACTGGCTCAGAGTTTATCTGTTCCTTCTTTCTAGGTGAAACGACTAAAGGAGCTACATCCATAAACATTTACCTTTTCCTTCCCATAGAAAGTACTCCTGAATCAGTGCCTCTTTGTTCTCTTTGTGTCTCTGCTCTGTTCTCTCTAACCCCCAGTCGGTCGTGGCAGATGCCCGCTCACACTGAGCCTGGTTCTGCTGGAGGTTTCTTCCTGTTAAAAGGGAGTTTTTCCTCTCCACTGTCGCTACATGCATGCTCAGTATGAGGGATTGCTGCAAAGTCAACGCCAGTGACTGTCCACTGTCTCTACATGTTCATCCGGGAGGAGTGAAGGCTGCAAGTCACTGACTGGATGCAATCTGCTGGGTTTCCTTTCCTTAGATAGAAAAACTTTTTATCCAATTTGAATAAATAACAGAATCTGGCTGCACTGTTCAATGATTAAGATTAATTGGAATGTATGTACCTGACTTTTGTGAAGTGCCTTGAGACGACATGTGTTGTGAATTGGCGCTATATAAATAAACTGAATTGAATTAAATTGAATCCTCACTGCAAATGAGTGCCACAGTTTATGGGAACTTTCTATATCTAAGCAACTTACAGGTGAGGCTGACCCATATGGCTGGCATGGCCCGGCTTAGGGATGACTGTTAAATAACCGACCTGTGAGTCAGCTCCCTCTGAAAAGCTCCAGTAAAGGACCGCAGCGTAGTTTGAATTTGAACTGGTAAAAGCGACCCACAGTTCCTCCTGGTTTCCCTCTACAACACTGGGGCCAGCTCCGTGCAAAGCTCCAAAATAAGCCCCTTTTCCACTGGCTCATTTTGGCCAGCCCGGAACAGCTACGCACGGCTCTGCACGTTGTGTGTTGCATTTCCATAAACCCACTTTCTCTCCGCTGAAGGGAACAACTCCTGGAGGCGCAGCTCTAAAGCGATGTGTGCTGAATACATTGGCTGGCCATTTGATTGGCTACATCAGCAAACACCTTTTCATTCCTTGTTGCCCCATCCAGCTGCCGCTGAATATTGCAGTCTCCTATGATCGCCAGAAAAGCTTGCACCTTGTCGTTGCTCCGAGGGGTGACTTTTCCGGATAACTATGCGAACTCCATCGTATGTTTCTCTCACTCGCTTGAATGCTCGTTTGAAAATGCAGCTTGTTTTTTTTATGCTGGTCGACTCTTACGGCTGGCCGCGCCCACGGCCAGTCAGTGAACAGCCGTTTGTTCACGTCACGTACACTACCAACTCGGCCTCGCTTAGCCCTGCTAAGAAGGAGGTACCAAAAAAGTAGGTACCGGTACTGAAATAACAGTAATGGAAATGCTCGCGAAGCAAGCCAAGTGGAGTCGAGTCGGGCCAAATCGAGCCAGTGGAAAAGGGGCAATAATTGCCCTAGGCAATCTAAACCGGCCAATAAACTGTTAAATCGTGAGATGAACCGAATGTTCACACATCTAAGTTGTTATGGAACCTTTCAATGAAAGCTTGAACATGCCAGTTACACACTCCAAAAACCCATACTCCAGCACAAGCCGACTCCGGAAACCGTCGCTCTAACACCTCCTTCCGTTTACTCCAACTACACCACCGGGGGGGACCAAAGCCCGACTTGACCTTTTTTAAACTTCATCAGTTAACCACATTAAGCACATTAAGTATTGATTTTAGTAAATACAAATAAATGTCAGGATATCACATCACCCCAACTTTAAATCAATATCAATTCTTAAACATTCAAACTGACACTTTAGCACTGACCCACGGCTGGCGTGACTGTCGGCTCATTTGACCGCAGTGAACTGTGCTGGGTGACACAGAAAACATAACAGCAATAACCCCGATGGTTATGGCAGACAGCACTAAAGTCTTGAGTGCTGTGCTCTGCATGTTCCATGCGGACACGGTGCTCAATGGCACTTAGGGTATCCACTATGGCGTCGTCGATGCTAACATTCTGGAGAGCAATTTTCATCCCGATCATTTGAAAGATGTCATCCAAACAACTCAAAATGGCATCATATGATTATTATTCCCCTCAATTTGATCTGCTAGGGTAACCAGAGCTTCATGAAGTTAAAGAAACTCCACCATCCTTTCTAAACCTGGAGCTGGCGCAGTAGCTGCTTAGGGAGCAGGTACCCAGGAAACTAATCTATATGTAAGGCTCAGCCAATGAGGATGCAGGTCCAGCCTGTTGACGCTGATTGGCCCCACACTCATTCAGTTGTAAAGTGACATTATGAAATAAATAGGCCATGGGGAAAAAAAATCACCCTTATAAAAAAAAGCTGGCTTTTTGAAATAAAAGCTGACTTTTAAAAAATGACATTTTGAAAAAAAAAAAAAACTGCTTTACATAAAAATAGCGTCAACAATAATTTCAATTATTAGGTAAACATTTTATATGGAAATTCTTTAATATTATAAAGCTGATTTTTTTATGGGGAATAAAATACATTTCATAATAATGAGCTGGGAATTTAAATTATTTTACAATTTCATTGTCACATTAAATCATTATCTATTATTTTTTGATATAGATACTTATTTCATAATGTTTCATTTATTTATTTAATTTTGAACACTTTGGCATTCCATAGACAATTGTTTCGCAAGTGCAGTAAACGTAACGCATGTCCTGTAGATAAATTAGATCGTCCAAAATAGCCATTGTCATATGTATTACAAGTGAGTTCGAATGGAAAGCCATGCTATATTTCCCAATGGCAATCCAGTCAGATTTTTTTTATAAATACATAAACAGCCATATGAAAATGAAATGCATGTTATCAAACTGCTTTGCTCATAGTTACTTTTTGGCAGGTGTGCAAACATTTTTAAACTAGTGCATGTTACAATTTAATTTGGCACACTATTCAAGTTACTCATGGCAAGAAAAGAAAAGGCATTTTTATTAAGAGGTCCTACATTTTGGGATGCTGCACTCACCTCTAGAGCTCGCCCTAGTGACTCTAGTTGTTTTATCTGAGCTCAGTGCGAAACTCAGAGGCAGAGCAGCAATACCAAGTAGGCAGATTTTTTGCACAAATTATTAACTTTGCAACATTTTCATCATATTTAAAAAGAATATGACAGTGGTTATAATGTGAGAATTTCTTGTGAATCTTTAGAGCAGTTGATTTAAGACTGTTTTGCATGCCTGTGACCAGTGTCGAGGTAGGAAAAATTCACTGGCCATCCGTTAATTCCTTCATTACTCCTCTCCTCTCATCAACTCTTTTATTTGGCACCTCAAAGGACAATACTCAGTCAGAGATCAGTTGTACGTTTCCACAAGTTTATTAAAACCAATCTGAATTCAGAGAGGGAGACATCACACTTACAGGGGTTGGACAATGAAACTGAAACACCTGTCATTTTAGTGTGGGAGGTTTCATGGCTAAATTGGCCCAGCCTGGTAGCCAGTCTTCATTGATTGCACATTGCACCAGTAAGAGCAGAGTGTGAAGGTTCAATTAGCAGGGTAAGAGCACAGTTTTGCTCAAAATATTGAAATGCACACAACATTATGGGTGACATACCAGAGTTCAAAAGAGGACAAATTGTTGGTGTACGTCTGGCTGGAGCATCTGTGACCAAGACAGGAAGTCTTTGTGATGTATCAAGAGCCACGGTATCCAGGGTAATGTCAGCATACCACCAAGAAGGACGAACCAAATCCAACAGGATTAACTGTGGACGCAAGAGGAAGCTGTCTGAAAGGGATGTTCGGGTGCTAAACCGGATTGTATCCAAAAAACATAAAACCACGGCTGCCTTTGGTCACTCATGCCAATGCCAAACGTCGGTTTCAATGGTGCAAGGAGCACAAATCTTGGGCTGTGGACAATGTGAAACGTATTGTTCTCTGATGAGTCCACCTTTACGGTTTTCCCCACATCCAGGAGAGTTACGGTGTGGAGAAGCCCCAAAGAAGCGTACCACCCAGACTGTTGCATGCCCAGAGTGGAGCATGGGATTGGATCAGTGATGGTTTGGGCTGCCATATCATGGCATTCCCTTGGCCCAATACTTGTGCTAGATGGGCGCGTCACTGCCAAGGACTACCGAACCATTCTTGAGGACCATGTGCATCCAATGGTTCAAACATTGTATCCTGAAGGCGGTGCCGTGTATCCGGATGACAATGCACCAATACACACAGCAAGACTGGTGAAAGATTGGTTTGATGAACATGAAAGTGAAATTGAACATCTCCCATGGCCTGCACAGTCACCAGATCTAAATATTATTGAGCCACTTTGGGGTGTTTTGGAGGAGCGAGTCAGGAAACGTTTTCCTCCACCAGTATCATGTAGTGACCTGGCCACTATCCTGCAAGAAGAATGGCTTAAAATCCCTCTGACCACTGTGCAGGACTTGTATCTGTCATTCCCAAGATGAATTGATGCTGTATTGGCCGCAAAAGGAGGCCCTACACCATACTAATAAATTATTGTGGTCTAAAACCAGCTGTTTCAGTTTCATTGTCCAACCCCTGTACATTGCTACCTGGAAACGTCTGTGTATTGTCTGACTGGGGCTGCATTCCATTCCGTTTTATACTCGTTGCTGTGCTGCACTTTTTTTCAGTTGCATACACATCATTCTATCTGTGGATGTCTCCCCAGCAACAGCATCAAAGAAACAGACATACATTTCATCATTTAATTAAAGAATTGTTTTGCACACATCTTCTAGAAGTTTCTGGGTGGAGTATTTATCAGACGTTTCGGTCAGTGCAGAGGTGTGGCACACCGCCCCACAAACAGCTGCAAGCCTCAACCTTTGAACATGCAGACTCATTATGTTATGATACTAGAAGCTAACGTTAAGGTTTTTTCTAACTATCAAAAGCATAACTAAAACTCCTAATTAAAATCAATCTATAAGCAGCAGAGTCCAAAATATATCTTAGTCTTAGCTACTAATAATAATGCATTTATATTTCCACAATTTCCCCCTTTTGATCTCCACTAGAAGATCACTCCACATAGGGTGCAGCCAGCTCCAGCCCCTGAAGTTCATCCGTCAAAGCACACATCTGATAAGTAGGAGGTTTAGATCCAGCACTCCTCTTCTCAATTGTGGCAGTGATGAAGCGAACCATCAGAGCCCTGATGCATCGTACACAGCAACAACCACAGGTAACAATAATGGCAACAAAAGTAGCAATAGAGATCATTAATGACATTTTCCAGACATATCAGTAAACCATTGCTCCAATACACTGTCAATCCCTGAATGCTCGTGCATAGTTTTACTCAGAGATCTCAGTCCTTATAAGGCTCAGGTTACAGATACGTCATGGGGATAAAAGCACAACACATATCTCCAAACATGGCACAGACACCCACTTTTTCAGCTAGCAACATATCCAACGCCATTCTGTTTTGTATGGCTATGAGAGAGGTGGGGGCTAGTTGTTCTGAGAGACCTTATACAGCATCCCGGGTTAAGTTGGCCAGTCATAGTACATTGCAATGAATATAATTAATGCGATCTACATTCTTGTTAGGAGTTATTGGAATAAACGCTGAGATTATGGGAATGTTTTTAAAGCCGGCTGCTACTTGATTCGCTAATTTATACTCATCTGGCACTCCTCTAGGCACTCCAATTGCATCAATATAGGTGGGAGAGCCCTGCATGAGGTCGAAAGAGTTAGCTGAGCGCTTCCTTAACACATGCCTGCGCCTCCGAGCTGTTAGGATAGAGGGTAGATGAGTGTTATTAGTTCTTTTTATGGCTTCACCAATTAACATCAGTGGTGCCTGTAATCTGACCATAGCACACACTCCCCAGGCTTCATGAGGGATCCTAATCAAAAGTCTCCTGTCACCACAATAATAGTATAAACCTGTTCTAGCCCACCTTCCAATGTTTCAACCAGGTTCAGTTCTGTTACACCAATCCTAGGGAATTTCACCTAGAAGCACAATAGCATTTGGAGAGGTAAAATTGAAACATGTATAGCTTCCATTGCCTTTATAAGGGGTAAATGGTCCAGCAAGAGTTTTATTGTTAATGGGCGGAAAAATAGTAGCCAGTGTGGTACAGTTAGTGGGTGTAGCTGCCTTGGTTAGATTTATCATACAGTTATAGCCCCAAGTATCAGAGGGGTACAGAGGAGCAGGTTCAGTGTACAGGGTCATAAAGTCGAGTGTAACTGCCTGGTCCAGTGTTCCACAATACCTGAGGCCAATCTCCACACCACGGATTCTGAGACAATTCAGTGGGGTGGCCTTTCAACATACACATATAGATATCATAACCACGCCAACCCACCTGGTTGGTTCCACAGTTAATGTTACATCAGTCAAATTTTGCTACCATGATTACTTTAGTATTAGCATAAATGGTCAATTTGGCACCATAAGGGTCAGACGGCCTGTGCATAACTATAGAAGGGGGCTGTTTAGTTTTGGTGCTCCCACCGGTCCCCTCTGTTTTGGTTATTAGCGTTGCCACTAGGGCTGCGATTAAGCATGCCTGGAACCGACACTGCAATGGAACTCGCTGGAATTTAATCATCCCTGTGAACTTTAATTAATCATTTCAGAGAGAAGATAAAATGAACGAAATAACAATATACACCTCTTACTCCAGAGGGGACAGAACGATTATTTTACCTTAACTATGCTTTAGGCCCTGCCACCTCTGCCTCACCTTTTGCTTGAGGACTAGTGCATTTCCTGCTTCTGTAGTCTCAGGGTGCTTTAAACCCTCTGATCCTCAGCAGGGTCGTCTTGACCCCTTCTAAGTGGAGGATGTCTTCTCAGTCCTATTAATTAACTGTGTTCCTTAATTAAAAAGCAAATAATGTCTGGGTTCAATTACTAAAATCCTTATGGCCCCTGAACAGTAAGCACAACAATAGATGAATATAATAAAAGAGTAAAAATGCAATAACATGTAAAATATAACTTTTGTTAAGTAAAAAGCATAAATTGATTTTTTTTTTTTTGTCTTATGTCATCTTTTCGTCTTCCGGGTGGTGCAGTCTCACTGTTCTTTGGTCCCTTATACAGGTGACATCTTGTGCGCTGGTGTCTGTTGGTCTTCTTTCTTCAACAACTAAGGTAGACTGCCTAGTTGTCTGACACAGCTGAGGGGATTATTCTGCCCCTTGTGATGGAGCTGTGTTTCCTTCGATCTCCTACAGGGGTCTCCCTGGTTCCGGTGCCTCGGCGCACTGACTCCAATGAAACCACGTGTCTCCTTTGCCCTTCAGCCTCACTGCGTGGGATGTCCTCTCGGTCACCTGGTATGGTCCTGTGATCCTTGGCTCCAACCACTTCCGCTTGATGACTTTTAACCACACCCACTCGACCTGGGGTGTTGTTGGCTCTCCTGTAGATCTCTCAGCTCCCAGAACTATGTTGTAGGTTTCCACCACAGTCTGTAGCTGAGAAAAATAGTCTTTGTATAACAGATTCTGTATATGTCAGAACTGCTCCTCGTGGTCCTGGAAAACTCCTTCCAGTTTCCAGCTCGTATGGAGTGTATCCTGTAGTTGAGTTCACTGAACACCTGTGTTCCGGCCCCAGACTGGACTTCACCTGTTGCAGCTCCTGGTTTCTTAAAATGGGTTCCATTGTCAGTGCTTATCTTTTCAGGAAACCCGTGCCTTGAATCCATGTTTATGCAGATGTAGTAGCACGAGTTCTGTAGACTGCAAACAGAGCTCCGTTGTAGGTGAGGCCAGTAGTACGTCATCCACGTACTGAATGAGAGTGACGTTCTGTGGTAGGGAGCAAGTCTGTAACACATCTTTCAAGACCTGTTTAAATATGCCTGGGGAAAGGGCGAACCCTTGTGGCTGACAATTGGTGAAAGAAAAAATGTCTCTGCACTCTTCTTTTTCTCTACGGGAAGGATGGGTGTGTTCCATGCTGAGGGTTCTAACACGCATGCCGCCTTCAGGCCTTCAGTGGTGTCTCTGATGCTTTCCTGAGCCTGTTGTTTGTGTGGATACTGTGGAACCCAAATAGGCGAAGGAGATGCAACCTGAAAAGAGGCTGGGGCGCAAGAGGTTAATCCTACATCTGTGGGCCCTTCAACCCATAACTGAGAGGGGAGGCGCTGCAGAAGAGCTGCAGCTTCGGGATGATCTGTTTTTTCTCTTCCATGATGACATCTGAGCATCTCATGCTGCAACAGGACTTCATCAGTAGCTGTACATTTTATGCAGTATGTGTCTGTGTTTTTAGAATACCTTAAATTTGTGACTGAGGTGTCCTGCCAGTCCCCAGCCGCCAGAGAGCGCTTCACCACTCCTCCCAAATTCTTAGCTTGGTGCTCAGGATGCAAAGAAAGAGAAATATGAGGAACAGCTTCATCTGACATTAAATCCCATTCTGCATGTTCAGGTGTGAACTCTACTGCTGCAGCCACACCCTCAGGGGCCACATAAATATTTTTCGATGAAAAAAAACATTTCCTACCTTCTACTGTTTCATTAAACAAATCTTGGTAGCACTGAGTGTGACAACGATCATATAACAGAGTGACATGGGGCGGGTCAGGCTGAGAGGTGTAGGGACAGAGACTTTGAATCCAGGGTTTCCACAGCTGATACACCGAGAAAATGCCGCTTGGAGATGAAGGTGCGGTCAGCAGTCCCCAGTAGATGCCAGCATATTCCTCTGCAACTGGCTGCAATAGTAATAATTGAAAAAAGAGAAATTGGCCTTTCTCTTGCTCTCGGTGGAAGACACATGCTTTTTCTCTCCCTCCCTCCCTGCTGGTCCCTGCTTCTGCTTTTTGTCTGTATTTTTCTCAGAGCCTCGCTTTGCATATCCTCCAAACTTGTAAATTATGGATTTGGTCAGCTGGACTCTTAATGTAATTGATCAAATTTTTTTTCGACGGGAAGACAGGGTAAAGGAGGCCCTCTTGTCCAGACGGGACGTTCTTCTCTGGATAGACAATGGATTCTTGGCCGCAGTGGAAGGTAGTGTGCCTGACTACGACGTAGAAAATGTGTACATATTTGGACTTTTGATAACAGGATTTCTGCTTTTTGGAGTTTGTGGTTACCTGGTTTATCGAGTGATTCGCAAAACGTGGGCGGCTGTTCAAAGCTTTCCAAAGCTGCCTGCGATGTTGCATGGAGTCTGTAGAGCGATCAACATTCAGACTGAAATGTTAAGAGAGCAGAATCGCAAGCTGGACACGATTCTTGAACAGAATCGCAGCCTGGCAGCGGAGGTACTCAGATGTTAAAGGATATATTCTTAGAGAAGTTGTATGCTCCAGATCTGCGGAAAATACCATAAATTTGGGTATTTGGATTCGCAATTGAGACATACCAGTAAAACTCTTAAGGTAGTTGGAAATTCACAACTGCCTGAACCACAACATTTATTGTTTTTCTAAATCTGGCG
This sequence comes from Crenichthys baileyi, assembly GCA_036173005.1. Classification (NCBI taxonomy): domain Eukaryota; kingdom Metazoa; phylum Chordata; class Actinopteri; order Cyprinodontiformes; family Goodeidae; genus Crenichthys; species Crenichthys baileyi. The sequence continues at coordinate 836,146 of JAHHUM010001753.1, forward strand.
CCCCAATGTGGCCTTGGCAACTTCTGCTAACTGGCTATCGACAAAATATCTCCTGGATGTTATATAAACACGACGCTCTTCCCCAGCACTCCCCTACCAGCTGTGTGCTGATAGGGCTATGTGGCCGATTGATAAAACTTCCACCTCTCTTCTCAAGTAAAATGGCGCTTCTATCAGTGTTGACATTCTAATTCTTGCAAACACACTCAGACTTATATATTCGCACCCTCCAGATTCCACCGTACCCTTGCTGAATCTTTACTTATGTGTGTGTTCCTTACCCCTGCTAAGGTTTTTTGTACTATTTCAGACTCTAGTCTGAAATATGATTTTTTCCCTCCTATCTTACTTTACCTAAATGTGTGATTTCATTACTTTCCATAGATTTTCAGATTTCTCAGAAGGATTACCAACAAAAGGCAATTATTATTAGTATATACACCAATGACCAGAGATTTTTAGATTTCTTAGAAGGATTCATAGATTTTTAGATTTCTTAGAAGGATTGTGTTACAACAATTTCACACCAGTGAAAGCCAAACATTATTAGTATTTAAAAAGTTTGCACCTACCAGTGATCCAGCTTCTCTTCTTAGACTTCAGTGAGTGCCCTTGACTGTTAATATTTGAATGATGGGACCACAGCTGCCTCATACCAGCGACCTCAAGGATTAATATTATAATTTTTCTTCTAGCACAGGATGAATTCCTTACCACAAAGGACTTAATTAGCTAATTACCTCTATTAGAAAGATTGGATTAGAACCAGCTCTTACAAGTAAACCCCCAAGGATTATTAATGTAATTTGATTTGTTTTTCTGTTTGATTTTCTGTATCATTGTAATGTTTTTCCTCATGTACAGCGCTTTGAGTGCCTTGTTGCTGAAAAGCGCCATATAAACTTGACTTGACTTGACCTCAGCAGGAACCCCTTTTTATACAGCTTCTCTAAACAGCTCTCCCATTCCTGTCCCGTCACCCTTGGGATTAACTCCTGTGTGTCTCATCCACGTGTCCACTGCACCACTAATGTACTCTTTAGGATGCTGGTTAGGGTCTCAATCGAATTGAGGGAGTGCAACGGGGTGGTTGGCGGATACTGATTTCTTATGGCCTTCCCTAGGGCTCTCATTACATGTGTCAGGGGTGTGTCATCAGAGTCCTTACTGCAATCAGCATTCTGTTCTATTTCTCTAGCAACCGAGGGACGCACACATCGCCCCAAAATAGCTCTAAAGTCACCCAAGGCTAGTGTCATGCCTTTAGTCAATGTATCTAATTTCTGTAACCAGACACGTCCACACCCTGCAATAGGTGGCAACTTATCCACTAATGCCTGTACATCTCCCAATGAAAAAGGGACATATTTTGTTTTTCCAACTGATGAGGTCAACAACGGACATTGAAGTCCGGATGGACCGCTCTGGCTACAAGTAGTCATGATGTATGTTCTCTTAGAATCTTTTAACTGTTTTTCTGCTATCTGTTGAGAAGCTTTCTCATATAATTCATGCACTTTTGATTCCAATTGTGTTACCTCTCTTAAAAGTCTAAGCGTTTCCTGTGCTTTTGTCTCAGGCCCTCCTTCAGCTCTTTCACTCAACCAATCACTGCCAGAAGCCACACTGCTCTGCTCACCTCCTCTTTTCCTTCTGACTCAGGCATCCAATTGCCTTTCAGGGATATCTCCACCTTTACAGGAGTCCCCGCTGTCTGCTGGTTACCAGACCGGTAGTCATCAGGCTCAGAGCTGGATGCCTCTGGCCGCGTTTTCTGTCTAGGTTGTGAGTCAAAGCCGCACGCTTCGTCTTCACCGGCTACTTTCAAAACACTTAATTTCTCTTTAAAATTCCCCAGGAGGGTCTGCCTCACTCCTGTAGGTGGGGGATACACGCATGGGGTAGAGTGCTGTGGGGTAGAGTGCTGTGTTGGGGCCTCTGCATCTCTCTCTATTCAGTCAGAGAAAGGCTCATAGCTTTGTCTTTTCTTTTTCTTAGATCAGTCTAACTTTCAAAGTACAAAGCCTTACCTGAATGAACTAAGACTAAATCAACATAAAGCATTTATATTAGAGGAAAGTTAAAGGCAGAACACTCCCTGTCTGGTATCTGTTAAGATGCCACTTATCGATACGTAAATTATAATATAAACTACAAACCTCCTAGTCCTTGTTCTTTAGACGCATGGCATCTTCTGTTACAACCCAGAGGAACTCCTTGGCCACCCCGCTCTTGATGACCTTGATCTCTATCTTTTGGACTTTTCCATCATTGCCTGGTAAGATGTTCGTCACCAGAACCATGGGCCAGTCGTTCCAGCATGTACAATCATTCTTCAGCAAGATAATGTCACCCATTTCAATGTTAGGACTGGATTCTTGCTATTTGTGAAGACGTTTTAGCATCTGCAGGTATTTGTGTTTCCAACAATTCCATAACTATTTGGCCAATCATTGTACTTGGCGCCACTGTTGCCTATACAGATAATTCTCAGTGAACTTCGCTGGAGGGGGTAGTATAGTCTGCTTCTGGGTGAGAGGCATTGCTGGGGTTAGTATCTGAGGGACATCTGGATCTGATGAAAACAAGACACTAGAGGATTTCTGTAGTAGACTTGGACAACTCAACTGTCTTGAGAGATTTTGGACACCCTAACCACTGCAATCAGTGGCACCTTTGTCGACTTGAAAGAAGAGGCTAATGAATGAGTGTTGCAACTGCAATTTTGAGAACCTCTCAGGATCCAGTAGCTTGTCCTTTTGACTCGTGACAGCTTGTTACTTGTGGTCAGATTTCTGCATCAGAATCTGGATTGATGAGCTCAAAAGCCATCTGTTGCTCAATGCTGGACCTGTGAGCCAGCTGGTCCTGATGAGCTGCAAGGCTTGGACTAACTTAGAAGCATGGTCTGCTGGGTTATGATGCCATTCTATGGCTAGCACTGCTGTATACAATTCCAATCTGGGTATGGTGGATTCAGTTGGAGGTGCAAGTGTAGCTTTCCCTAAGATGAAGCCCAGATGGATCTGGCTGTTTTCATCAGTTGTCTCGAACTATGCTACAGCGCCAATTACTTTGATTGAAGCGTCCGACAAGATGCACTTCTCTTTCCGAATGGCATTGGAACAGGGGGTGGTAGTATAAGCGTGAGGGATGTGAAGATGTTGCAATTCTTGTAACGAGCCTCTCCATGTCTCCCACACATTACATTTGTCTTGAGGGAGCGGGCTGCCCCAGTCAGTTCCATCCAGGGTTAGCTCTCTTAGCAACGACTTGCCTTGAATAGTCATAGGAGAAATGAAATTGTCTCTGCCTCGTTTGATGTGAAAACGTGACCATCGTTTACATAGAATTCACGTTCTACAAAATGTCTGGTGTCTGACCCATATTTATGCTCACCTTTCTTTGCAGCACTCCTGAGGCAGTACATTGCCACATCTGGAGAAGGGCTTTTGCCGAATACATTAACCTTCATCCTGTACTCGACGATATCCTAACTAGAGTCATTATCTTGATGCCAGAGGAAGCGTAGTCTTTGTGGTCTTCCCTCACAACGAAACAATGAAACATCTGTTTAATGTTGGCCATGACTGCTATGCAATCTCTCCTGGAACGAATGAGGACTCCCAAAAGACTGTCGTTCAAGTCTGGTCCAGGGAGTAGCAGTGAGATGCCATTGTATTGTGCACTTGAGTCGAAGACAACCCTGATTTGGTCAGGTTTCTTGGGATGATAGACCCCAAACATTGGCAAGTACCAGTAATCTTTTCCTTTCAGGAGCGGTGGTGCTGGCTCTGTGTGATTGTTATTAAATATCTTGTGCATAAAGGCAGTAAACTGGTCTTTCATCTTTGCCTTACACTCCAGTGTGCGCGGCAGTGAAGGGAGGTGAGTATCTGCTTGCTCATGGTTGCTGGGCACTTGAAGGGTAAAGGATCCAACCAACTATTGGACTCCTCCTGGAAAACTTTATTGTCCATTATTTGCAGAAACTGTTAGTTTTCTATTGAGAAGGCACACTTATCATCAGCTGTTCTTGTGAGGCCCAGTGAGTCATTGTCCACAGTAGCATTATGACAACTATTAGAGAGACCTTTTACTGGGCTGGCACTTGCCTGAGATAGACATGGCTTGTATAGGTTCTTAACAGTGAGGGTCTTCCGTTTTCCAGGATGTTCATTTTATAGCTGCAAACAATGGGTTTATGGACCTTTCCCAGGCATATATCACCCACTAATGCCCATCCAAGGTCAAGCTTTTGGGTGAAGGGTGTATCGCCAGGACCGCTGATCTGCTGCCTCACTTTGTGAACCTGGAAAAAATCCCTATTGAGTAGAAGGGGGATTTGGGAATTGTCCAATGGAAGGGATTTTGCTGATTTGAATTAGTCAAAGAATTTTGTCCTGGCTAAAAAAGTGTTGCTTTAGTTGTCGAACATAGTATACATTTTGATGGCTTGTTTTGGGTGCTCTTTCGGATAGACCTTGATGAGACATATCTTTGAATAGGATTTTCACTTGAAGAGGTTGCCACAGATCTTAGTACACTGTTGGCTTACGCCTGGCTCTGGCATAGTATACTCCTTTTCAAACTCCCCGTCGTCATCTGTTATGGAATTTGAGACCTGGACAGATCATTGTGGCGGACCTGGATGAAGAAATGTGATGTGCTTTTCACTGTTGCACTCATTACATTTCAGGGTATATTTGCTGTCATGTGCGAGATTAGAAGTGGACGAACAGCATCTAAAACAGAGTGTTTTTAGGCACATCATCTTTAGGCACCACTACGTTTTGATTGGCAACAGAGGAGAATTTGGTTTTATGCACTGAGACTGGGGTTCTGAAAATTGTGTGATGTGAGACTGGCTGCTCTGTCAGAAAGCCGTTTCAAAAACAGCAAAGCTGGGATCGTTTCTTTTTTTTTTCAATCATTTCCAATGGTAGTTCTTAACACTACGGTTGCAATACACCTTTTGGCCAGTAGCGTAATTTTGGGGGCGCTGTTTCTTCCGTTTAGAAAACTGAAAGGAGCATTTTGAGGGGCAGACAGCGAGCTTGTAAGTGTGTATGCAGTGTATTAACGTTCCTGTAGTAGATCATTTATATATTTTAAAACCATATTATAGATTAACATTTTTGTTCTGTTTTTCACTGTTTACAATGCAAAGGAAGCTGATCTTCCCCGGGAAAATTCAAGTAAGTTTCAGGAGAAAGGTTTGGACTGCAGTATTTGGAGCCCAGCTGTCATCCTGTCCCTCTAGACTGGAGTAAGCATAGGTAAAGCACAGAAAATCCCAGAGCCTCACACCTCTGAGCTAAGCCCTCCGTGTGTGACACCCACTGGCCTACCTGATGAGGCGAACAGAGAGCTCTTTGCTCAGGTAAGCTTTGTGTTTTCTTTTTCTTAGATCAGACACATTTCAAATAATTTAATAATATTTAAATACTTATCATGAACCAACTTTAGTACTCATTTCAGGGTGACATTGGTGGTGCATGTGCTCTCGGCACACAGACGACAGTCCAACCCTGCCCAAAGAAAGGTAAGTCCCTTCCCCTTTTTATCTTTCTATGTTTGATAAGTTGATACACTCAAATGGAAAATAGTGAATTTTCTACTTTGTTTTTTCTCTCTCAATCAGATGTCCCAGTGGTATCAGCACTGCCTTTTGCCCCCTCTCCACATGCTGCTCACACAGGTCCTTTCAATGGTGGTGGTCTGCTCTATGTCCTGGACCATTCTAGATAAACACAGCCAATGAGGGATGGTATTGACCAACTCATGGCAAAGCATCATGGGCAAAAAGACTTTCTTACCAAAGTTGATCCAGAGTATGCTGTTGTTGTTCAGGCTGCATCCATGGTTCCAAACAGCAGTGGCATCTCCTCACAGAAGGAAGTGTAACTGTATCTGTTCCTGTGGTAACTATTCCACCTGCCACTGTTAACCCGCAAAGCATTAAACCACTGGATGGCCCTTTGACAAAATCAGAAATTGAGAAAATTGTCAAAGACACTGTTCAAAAGCAGCAGGATCAGCAACAACCACCTGCTAAACAAAAATAAGGAACTGTTTAGCTTGTGACCAGCCAAAATCACGTTTCCGGGGGGATGGATCCAGTATTCATTTTTTTTTTATCAATCAGGAGATGTGAAATACTTTTACTGTTCCACTAAAGTCTATCAGACCTATGCAGCATAGTGCCTGACAGATCCAAGAATGGGATTTGTTGATTTTGCCCGCACTTCTTTTTTAATGAGAGCTTGAGGCTGCTAAGCAGCGCTCCACAGCATCAAAGCAGGTGAGGGAGGAACGAGAAACAAGAAAGGCTAAGGAGGAACATCCCACAGGGCGGCTGTACAGATTCTGCCACAGGCCTCTCGAACAAGGACCAAACAGTCCACATATCCACACCAGTTTTCCTGGTGTGGCAGAAAAAAAAATGTATTGTGCTGCTAAAGTTTTTTCCCTGTATCAGACTGAGGGGATGACCTGGGAAATGATGTGGGCAGAGTTCTGTCAGTCTTCTTTTTATGAGGCTGAGAAGGGGAGATGGCCAGCGGAAAAGTGCATGTGATGGCTGGCTGATTAGACAGCCATTGCTCTATATTCCATGTACATACTGTAAATATTCTGCCTTTTATATGTTCTTCACATGTTTTACCTTTTTGCTTTGTATTTCTATATAGAAAATTCTTATTACCGTTTACTATAAAAAAGTATTTTAAAACATGCAGTATAAACTATTTTCTTATATTATTGTGCATATGCATATGATTCTTCAAAGGATTTATTCTTAATGCTTTATACATTATACATTTTAATTAAGTTTTTTGATTTAGCACTACTTCACAACAAAGATACATTATTAAAAAAACAGGTCTATCTGATATCCTGTCCAAGTTCAATTCATTTTAATCCAGACATTCAAATTTAATACAATACCATAAAAGACCTGATCTGATTCTAATTAAATACAAAAACTTTCAAAATACTGGATCAAAGAGTAAGTATTTGTTTAATGATATTATTTAAATTTCTATCTAAAAATAAGACATTTATTGTATAGAAACTACACCTCAAATCCTGCCATGACTGGAATTTGAACCCGTGTCAACAGCAGGCACAATTTTACCGGCAGTCAGTCATCTACACCTTTCTGCAGCCGGCCAAAGTTGATGAGGTGAAAATTCTTCTTATGATAAAGCTTCTCTCCGTTTCACAATGCATTTTCCCACAGACCTGTTGCAAACTTGAAAAATTCATTAAAAATCAATGGTTCATCCTAAAATTTTGAAAATATTGTCTGATGAGCATGGATGTTTTATTTAATTGCAGAGGTTTTTCAGACTGCTTCTTTAAAGAATTGCAGTTAAAAAATATTTAAACCTTATTGTGACATAGTTGTAAAGTTCAAGGTCAAGCTGTATGAACAAGAAAGCACAGATTCACACCAAATTGAAAAGGTTTACTGTTAGGGTTTGAAAACTTTTGTATTGTTTATCACTCATGTCTGTACAAAGTTATCTTCCTTCCCAGGGAGAGGAGTGAGTTATGCTACTATCAGCAACATCTGGGGGCTGCTTGTACCAGTCCCCACTCCCTCTCTGTTTAAAAGCAAAACACATGCACCCTAACCCTTCTGACCCCACACACACACACACAGACACACAGACACACATACACCCCCTAAATGCTTGGAATGTCTGTTGAACTGTGTGTGTGAACCACATATATAAATAAAGAGAGATGGTGCCAACACTTTGTAGTTGCACCGCAGAGTGGGGTACCATCTTGCTGCAAGATTAACAGAGACTTATGTGTCGTTCCTTCTGAGCTTGACTATTTGATAATTAATACCTAACAGTTACCAGGCATCATGTGTTGAAGCATTGTGGCCAGTTTCATTAGGATTGTCAAGGACTACGAGCGATACTCACATTTCATGAAAGTACAAACTTTTGAAAAAGTAGAGTGAGGGACTTTGAGATAGGTCAAAACTTGTGTATGAAATGTTCAGCATTATCCAAGTAATATATCCTGCAAATGTGAGCTCATTAGGACCAAATTTGTTGGTAATTTGTTCAAATTTTGGCAGTCAGATGAAGAAGTTTTCAAACTTTTGTTAATAATTCTTACCCACTTAGGTCAATCATTACTATATTTGATATTTATTATCTAAGGGCTTTAACCCAAAGGTTTGTGGAAGATTTGGTGAGAATATGATGAACAGTTTTTGCCGTTTTTGGTATACATGCACATGATCATATTTGTAACTTGGGTTATGAAGGACATTGTAAAATGTTTAGGAGATATGGCCAATGAAAATGTATGACTAGCAAGCGTACCATATTTTTTGCATATAAATTGTGTATAAATACAGAAAAAATTGAAAAATCCGGCTGGATTGTGTTTTTTGGTTTCCTCCCTAGATGGTACTTGCAAATTCCAAAGCCAATCGGACTTGAACCTTGCACGTCCTATTGTTTTGGTTTCAGTGAGCTTTATTGCTCCGTAACCTAAAAAATGCTTTGCATGTCCTGTTCTGCCCACTCTGCAGGCTTGGAACCCTAATAATAATATTAATAATGGAAAAAAGAACTAAAAACAATGCCCCACTGGAGCAGGTGAACAGACCATGCTTTGCATGTCCTGTCCTGCCGACTCCGTGCGCTTGGAACCCTAATTATAGGTCTTGACCAATAAGCAGCAACACAGGAAAACCAGTGTTTTCAAATTAAAAGTATGTTAGAATACAAGCACACTGCTTAAAACAGTAAAATATGAAGCATTTAGAAAGATATGTCTAAACCACTGCCAACAAAAGTGAGCACAGCTTTAAATGAAAATCAAAATTATTGACTGTAGGCAAGATACACTTGCCTTTGTACTCCTCACCTAGTTGTTGCCACACATGTTTGACACAATCTAATGCAAATAAGTTTATCCTGCTCTCATCAGACCACAGAACATGGTTTCAGTATTCCCTGTCTTAAGTAAACTGTTTGTGGACTTTCTTGTGCATCATATTTAGATCATTTAGATCAATTTTATGCAGTCTGTGGCTTATGGTCTGAGCACTGACAGACTTTCCCCCAGTATAGACTATTATTAAAGAAATAATAAAAAAATAAAATAAAGTACACCACAAACTGTAGTTAAAATAAGAACCTCGATAGATCAGTCAAGTCGCTGCGAGCCACACAGGACAAGAGAAGAGCTGGATGTGGCTTGTGGGCTGCAAATGTACCACTCCAGGCCTAGTCCATCTTTAAAAAAAGAATTATAATTCTTAAATAATGCATTTTCTTCAGAGACTTCATTGCTATGAGGTGCCATGTTGAACTTTGAGTGACCAGCATGAAAGAGCATGAGAGCAGTAACACCAAATCTCGCACACCTGCCTCCCATTTCCCGACACTAGCGAGTCAGATGACACCGGGGTGGGTGGCACAATTTTAATATTTTCACTTAGGGGTGTTAAAGCGAGTATAAATGTGTGTGTATATATGTGTATATATATATACACATGTATGTATACATATGTACACAGCGGGAGAAAAAGTATTTGAAACACTGCCGATTTTGCAGGTTTCCCACAGAGCATGTAGATGTCTTTCATTTTTGTCATAGGTACTCTTCAACTGTGAGTGGCGGAATCTAAAACAAAAATCCAGCAAATTACATTGTGTGAGTTTTAAGTAATCCATTTGCATTGCATGACATAAGTATGGTAGTTCTTCTTTAAGGCTTTGTACACATGTAGCAGGGTATTTAAAAAAAAAATCTCCCCTTCATCATTTTTTATTTTTTATTTTCAGTGGCCACGTATATATAAAAAAAGAAAATAAATCAGACATTTTACAGAGCAGTATGCCTTACAAAGGCCACTTCCACAATATCCATAAAGAGAACGTAATATATACTAAAACAGGAAACGAAACAGATTAGTTTCCTACATCGTTTTTAAAAATAATATCGTACACACATGAGGTTTTTCAGAAAAGTTTTCATCCAAACCTTGTCCTCGTACTCGTACTTGTCGTCTTCCGCTTTATCCTTGACCAGGTTGCAGCGGCAGCAGACTCAGCAGAGACGCCCAGACATCCCTGACCCCAGACACCTCCTCCAGCTCCTCTGGGGGGAGCCTGAGAAATAGTCCCTCCAGCGTGTCCTGGGCCGTCCCCTGGGCCTCCTCCCGGTTGGACATGCCTGGAACACCTCCCGAGGAAGGCGTCCAGGAAGCAGCCGATATAGATGCCCGAGCCACCTCAACTGGCTCCTCTCGATGTGGAGGAGCAGAGGCTCTTCTCCGAGCCCATCCCGGATGGCTGAGCTCCTCACCCTATCTCTAAGGGAGTGCCCGGCAACCCTGTGGAGGAAGCTCATTTCAGCCGCTTGTATCCGGGATCTCGTTCTTTCGGTCATGACCCAAAGGTAGGAACGTAGACCGATCGGTAAATCGAGAGCTTCGCTTTTCGGCTCAGCTCTCTCTTCACCACAACGGACTGGCACAGTGCCCCCATTACTGTGGCAGCAGCACCGATCCGTCTGTCGATCTTCAGCTCCATTCTTCCCTCACCCCGAGATATTTGAACTCCTCCACTTGAGGCAGGAACTCACCTCCAACCTGAAGAGGTCAAGCATCCTTTTCCGGTCAAGAACCATGGCCTCGGACTTGGAGGAGCTGATCTTCATCCCAGCCATTTCACACTCGGCTGCGAACCGCCCCAGCGCATGCTGTAGGTCTTGGCTAGAGGGGGCCAGCAGGACCACGTAATCCGTCCAAAGAAGAGACGAAATCCACTGGTCCCCAAACCAGACCCCTCCGCCCCTTGGCTGCAGCTAGAAATCCTGTCCATAAAAGTTATGAACAGGACCGGTGACAGAGGGCAGCCCTGCCAGAGTCCAACATGCACTGGGAACAGGTCCGACTTAGTGCCGGCAATGCGGACCAAACTCCTGCTCAGCTTGTACAGAGACCAGATGGCCCCTAATAAAGGGCCCCTGATTCCATACTCCTGGAGCACCCCCAAAAGGGCACCACGAGGGACACAGTCGAATGCTTTCTCCAGGTCCATAAAACACATGTGGACCGGTTGGGCAAACTCCTATGAACCCTCGAGTACCCTGTAGAATGTATAGAGCTGGTCAAGTGTTCCACGGCCGGGACGAAAACCACACTGCTCCTCCTGAAGCCAAGGTTCCACTATCGGCCAGACTCTCCTCTCCAATACCCTGAGGTAGGCCTTACCAGGGAGGCTGAGGAGTGTGATCCCCTTGTAGTTGGAACACACTCTACTGTCACCCTTCTTATAAAGGGGGACAACCACCCCAGTCTGCCAGTCCAGAGGCACTGTCCCCGACCACCATGCAATGTTGAAGAGGTGTGTCAACCATGACAGCCCTACAACATCCAGAGACTGCCACCACGGAGCTTTTAACCACCTTCAGCCTGGATGATGAAAGAGTCTAACCCCGAGTTCCCAGCCTCTGTTTCCACCAGGGAATGCATGATGGCAGATTGAGGAGATCCTCGAAGTACTCCTTCCACCGCCCGATAATGTCCCCAGTCGAGGTCAGCAGCCTCCCACCCTCACTGTAAACAGTGTTGGCGAAGCATTGCTTCCCCCTCCTGAGGCGCCGGATGGTTTGCCAGAATCACTTCGAGGCCAACTGGTAGTCCTTCTCAATGGCCTTACCAAACTATCTCCCAGACCTGGGTTTTTGCCTCTGCCACTGCCCGGGCAGCAGCACGCTTGGCCTCACGGTACCCGTCAGCTGCCTCAGGAGTCCCACAAGCCAGCCACAGCTGATAGTACTCCTTCTTCGGCTTGACAGCGTCCCTTACTGCCGGTGTCCACCACCGTGTTCGGGGATTGCCACCGCGACAGACACCACAGACCTTGCAGCTACGGGCAGCAGCATCGACAATAGATGCAGAGAACAGAGCTCTCCCGGAGGTGGGAGTTGAATACATCCCTGGCCGACGGCTCTGCCAAACGGTCCCAGCAGACCCTCACTGTGCGCTTGGGCCTGCCAAGTCTGTCCGGCTTTCTCCTCTTCCAGCGGATCCAACTCACCACCAGGTGGTGATCAGTGGACAGCTCAGCCCCTCTCTTCACCCAAGTGTCCAAAACATGCGTCCGAAGGTCTGACGATACAACAACAAAGTCGATCATCCACCTCCTGCCTAGGGTGTCCTCGTGCCAAGTGCACTGATGGACACCCTTATGCTTGAACATGGTGTTCATTATGTACAATCCGTGACAGGCACAAAAGTCCAATAACGAAACACCACTCGGATTCAGATCGGGGAGGCCATTCCTCCCGATCACGCCTCTCCACGTGTCACTGTTGTTTCCCACGTGGGCGTTGAAGTCCCCCAGCAGAATAATGGAGTCCCCGGGAGGGGCACTATCCAGCACCCCCGACAGGGACACCAAGAAGGCCGGGTACTCCACACTACCACCCGGCCCAGAGGCCGAAATGACAGTCAGAGACCTGTCCCCAACCCGAAGGCGCAGGGATGCAACCCCCTCATCCACGGGGATAAACCCCAACACGAGACGGCTGAGCTGGGGGGCAACAAGCAAACCCACCCCAGCCCGCCACCTCTCCCCATGGGCCACTCCAGAGTAGGAGAGAGTCCAGCCCCTCTCGAGGAGATGGGTTCCAGAGCCCACGCTCTGCGTGGAGGTGAGCCCGACTATTTCTAGTCGATACCTCTCGACCTCCCTCACAAGCTCATGCTCCTTCCCCCCCAGTGAGGTGACATTCCACGTCCCTAGAGTCAGCCTAAGCAACCGGGGATCGGGCCGCCGAGGTCTCCACCTTCGTCTGGCGCCCAATCCTCTTTGCACCGGTCCCTCACGGTTCCCTCTGCAGGTGGTGGGCCCAGTGCAGAAATACGCCACTGAACGTTGTGTTAAACACCCCAGATGCATAGGGGGCATTGTACTGCAAAAATTAATCAATCAATCAGAATTCTTCAAAACAATCACCATTTCCTTTTAGGTATAAAACATGGCACCAGGAGGTTTGTTTGTGTGGACAGAAAAATAAGTTGAAATTCTTTTAAATACAGTTTTAGAATATAAAGCTGATAAAACACAATATAGTGGCGACTGGGAATCGTTCATCATTTATTTTTACTCCACTGTACAGCCGAGTCTATAAACAATGGTCACACATTTGACGTCAGCGCCGCAATATTTGTTGCAGACAGCAATTCGCTGAACCATAAAAGTCTGTTTAATCAAGAACACACGCAGGCTCAAAAATTTAGTTTTTGTAATCTCCACTTCGGCCAAAGTTTTCAGAATTATTCATTTTTAGTGATGTAAACGGAGTTTATGCGTGGATGAAAGGCCTAAACACATAAAAAGTTATTCATTTTGCCAGATATTCGCTTATGTGTGGACAAGGCCTAAGAAGCCCACCTTGTTCTCCACTCATTACTTGTATTAACTGCACTTGTTTGAACTCGTTATCTGTATAACAGACACCTGTCAATACACTCAATCAAACAAACTCCAACCTATCCACAATGACCAAGACCAGAGAACAGTGTAAGGACATCAGGAATAAATAGTAGACGTGCACAAGGCTGGGATGGGCTACAGGAAAATAGCCAAGCAGCTTGGTGAGAAGGACACAACTTTGGCGCAATTTTAAGAAAATGGAAGAAGTTCAAGATGATGGACAAACTCCCTCGGTCTGGGGCTCCGTGCGGATATTACCTAGTGGGGCATCAATGATCATGAGTAAGGTGAGGGATCAGTCCAGAACTACACAGCAGGACCTAGTCAATGACCTGAGGAGAGCTGGGACCACAGTCTCAAAGCAGACCATAAGTAACACACTATGCCGCCATGGATTAAAATCCTGCAGCGCACACAAGGTCCTCCTCCTCAAGCCAGCACATGTCCAGGCTTGTCTGAAGTTTGCCAATGACCACCTGGATGATCCAGAGGAGGAATGGGGGAAGGTCACATGGTCTAATGAGACAAAAATAGAGCTTTTTGGTCTAAACTCTGCATTTGTAGGAATAAGATAGATGAGTACAACCCCAAGAACACCATCCCTACTGTGAAGAATGGAAGTGGAAACATAATTCTTTGGGGATACTTTTCTGCAAAGGGGTAAGGACGACTGCACTGTATTGAGGGGAGGATGGATGGGGCCAATTATCGGGAGATCTTAGCCAACAACCTCCTTCCCTCAGTTAGAGCATTGAAGATGGGTCGTGGCTGGGTCTTCCAGCATGGCAACGACCCAAAGCACACAGCCAGGGCAACTAAGGAGTGGCTCCATAAGAAGCATCTCCAGGTCCTGGAGTGGAATAGCCAGTCTCCAGACCTGAACCCAATCGAAAATCTTTGGAGGGAGCTGAAAGTCCGTATTGCCCAGCGACAGCCCTGAAACCTGAAGGATCTAGAGAAGATCTGAATGGAGGAGTGGTCCAAAATCCCTGCTGCAGGTGTGCAAACCTCGTCAAGAACTACAGGAAACGTCTGATATCTGTAATTTCAAAAAGGGGTTTCTGTAGCAAGAATCAGGTATTTTTTTTCTGATGTATCAAATACTTATGTAATTTCTGTCACTTAAAAATCACACAATGGGATTTTTTGGATTTTTGTGTTAGATTCCTTCACTCACAGTTGAAGAGTACTTATGATAAAAATTTAAGAATTCTACATGCTTTGCAAGTGGGAAAACCTGCAAAATCAGCAATGTATCAAGTACTTGTTCTCCCCACTGTATATAGACTTCAGTATATAGACTTTCTCACTTAATAGATCTCTTTATTTTCATTAATATTTACATTGTATATTCTCAGTAGAGGCAATAAAACTGTAAATTAACACACATGGAATTATATAGTAAACAAAAAATGTGAAAACATTCTAAACATTTTTATATTTTAAATTCTTAAGGTCTGGATAATAAGGCAAAGTATCGACAATATGTTTAGGTTGGGAAACACACACACCTGTAATATTTACTAAATGGAAAGACTTTCTGTTTGTGTTGCAAAATAAATAATAGCAGTCGAT
This sequence comes from Crenichthys baileyi, assembly GCA_036173005.1. NCBI lineage: Eukaryota > Metazoa > Chordata > Actinopteri > Cyprinodontiformes > Goodeidae > Crenichthys > Crenichthys baileyi. The sequence continues at coordinate 851,208 of JAHHUM010001753.1, forward strand.
GGTGATAAAATGGTAAAACATTTTTGCCCGGGCCAAAAATTAACCTCATGTGTTAGGAAACCTAAGATTAACACATACCTATAAATAATTTCTCACTTTAAGTCTTTGTATATGTGACAGTTTGGAGACTGGAACCCCAAGGATGACATAACAGTGGGCAGTTTAATAAACATGATCAGATAAACTGGATATAATTCAGTAAGAGCAGCTGTAACCGGAGCAGTCACAGTTTGCTGCCAAAACTGGCAGCCTGTCTCCTAAAGTGAAACTGGATCCAGAGCAGAGCAGCGTCTACACAGGCCGAGGTCAACGCTTCTGCTGCGTCCTCAGAGAGGACTGACAGCGAGGCAGACACTCTCTCCTACCTTGTCCCGTTTCCTTTGAAAAGATGAACACAACCTGATAACACTTTGAGGCGGAGCTGCCTGATATCAGCTAGCGGGTCGCTCAGCATAAACAGCAAGCAAGCTGAGATCGTGTTGACAACAGGCTTTCATCCCGCTTCCTTGTCTAAGGTGGTTGTCCATATGTTTTCTTTGTGCTCAAAAGGCTTATGATGAATTAGAAACCAGTGTCGTGTTTGAGAATTAGGTACAGCGCAGAAATAATTATGTAGAATCATAAGGTTGACTCAAAACATTTGGACGATTTAGAAGTTATCACAAAACAAATTAAAGAGATGTTTCCAGTCAGTAAGTTCCTTTTATTGAATGAGTGCAGATAAATGTAGTAGAACAACATTATGGCCTGGTTGGCTATAATGTGGTTCTAATGCTACTGTTCTTGTGAAAAACTCTGTGAGAAACTACCACATACCTCTGAAGAAACATTTGATATTCATAACTCAATTTCAGGAGTATTTACTTCTGCACATACATCAACTTTGCCAATGTGTTTGCTAAAGTAACGAAGTTCATGCTAGTTACTTTTTTTTTGATTAGATGTATCTTGAACAACTTTGTAGTTTTAATTCTGGAGTCAAATTGACCGGCCACTTTGTTAGGTACATCTGTTCAGTGGTTTGCTGTCACAAGTGTATTAAGTCAGAATTCTGCCAAAAAGGCATACATATGATAAATACTCATACGAGTAGTTACACATCCAGCTTCAGTACCACGAGGTCCTAATATAACACCTGCATGAGTGCTTGCTCTTTCTCTGTTCTCAAGGGGCAGGATTTCCTGAAAAGTAGCCAAACACAGGGGGTTTACTTTCTCCAGTGGGTACCAACCTCAAAGTGACAAAAGTTCACACGAGCGAGCAGAAACAGGCCCACATGCGAGTAGAAGAGAGGCTACAGGTGCGAGGAAGGGGGTGGCTGCCATGAGTTTTTCAGAATCAGAAGCTATCAATCTACTGGGATTTTCTCACACAATCATCTCTCTGGTTTACTGAGAAAGGTCTAAAGAAGAGGAAAAAATATCGAGTGACAGTTGTGTGAATGAAAATTCAATTCAGTTCAAAAATACTTTATTTATCCCCAAGGGAAATTGAATGTGGCTGTTGCTCATATTATAAAGGTTTCTTCAAAAAGCTGTTGTAGATACTGATACCTGTGAGCAGGAAGGACCTCCTGTAGTGGAGCCAGTCTTCTTTATTAGCATGTTGAGCTTTTTTAAGTCCCTGGCTCTGATGCTGCTACCCCAGTAGATGATGGCAGAAAAGATCATAGTCTCCACAACATACTTATAGAAGATATGCAGCATCTTGCTGCAAACACTGAAGGACATAAGCTTTCTCAAGAAGTACAGTCTGCTCTGTCCCAGTCTGTTGTCCAGGTGAACACCGAGGTATTTATACTCCTCCACCACCTCCACTTCTTCTCCCATGATGGAAATAGTGTTTGACCTCTTCCTGTGTCTTAAAATCTACAATCATCTTCTTTGTTTTATTCATGTTCAAGATGAGATGATTGTTTCCACACCATGCCACAAAGCAGTCCACCAGCTCCCTGTACTCAGTTTCTTGTCCATCTCTGATCCACCCCATGACTGCAGAATCATCTGAGTATTTCTACAGATGACAGGAGTCTGTCTTGTACTGGAAGTCCGAGGAGTACAGAGTGAAAAGGAATGATGAGAGTACAGTCCCCTGTGGTGCTCCTGTGCTGCTAACTGCCAGCTACCTGGGTAAGAGTTTAGTTGAAAGTGTGAAGCCCTAGGAGGCAGATTCGTTTTAAAATCACTGTTTTCTATAAAGTATAAATTACACATGCCTTGAGTTTTTGTATGCACACACATAGGCCTAATACTAGAGAGTTACACTACCAGTCAAAAGTTTTAGATACACTTTCTCACTTAAATGGTGTTATTATTTTCATGACTATTTACATTGTAGATTTTCACCAAAGGCAACACAACTGTGAATGAACATACGTGGAATTATATAGTAAACAAAACATGCGAAATAACTTACATTTTTATATTTCAGATTCTTCAAAATAGCCATCCTTTGCTTTGATTACTGTCTGGCACCATCAGAATTCTCTCCATGAGCTTCATGAGGTATAGTCACCTGAAATGGTTTTCTAAAGTCTTGAAAGGACTTTCCAGCGGTTCACTGAGAGATGGCCAAAGGTAATATAATATTATTAATAACATTTCAGCCCTCACAGCCAAGGGGGGCTACTTTAAGGAATCTAAGATAATAAAAAAAACATTGTTTGCAACATAATTCCACGTGTTCATTCACAGTTTTTATGCCTTTATTAAGAATCTATGTACAATGTAAATAGTCATAAACATAATGAAAACCATTAAATGTGAAAGCGTTTCCAAAACTTTTGACCGGTAGTGTATTTCATTCAAACTTCATTTGGTGTGTTGTCATCTAAAATGTCAGCTGCTCCAACTGACAAATTACTGCAGGTATGAAAAATAATCAATGAATCTCTTTTAATAACATCTGCCTGTCAGTCTCCACTTCACTAAAAGCTGCAAAGACAGCAACATCTAGGATAAATAATTTCTGGCAATGCAGAAAATCTGCTCGACCTGACCTGGTAACTAAAAATGTCTCATGCTTGCACCAAAACCAAGCCATCAATTGTTTTCACTACTGGGTTAGTCAAGACCTTAGCAAAGTTAGACTAATATAGCAATAATTTCTTATATGTTAAGAAGAAAACAGAAACCAAACTGACTAAATGCTGCTGTAAAATAAAACTAATGGTCTTTAGCATGATAGGCATCACTGTACTACTGAAATGAATAAGCCCAGTTCTGTTTGTGCAAACTGATTGCTGACACAATTCCAATAGAATAGTTTAAGAACAGAAGAAACTCATTTTGGGACTGCAGCAGAGAATCTTGATTATCAGACCTTGGAATGTATTAAGAGTGTTAAAATATACAAATAACACACAGTCACTGGTCATTTCATTAGATACACGTATTCAGTTGTTTGTCAACCCATTCAATCAATCAGCCAATCACATGTGTAAGGATTATGATTATTGATTACTTAATATTTATCAAAAATTATAATTAAAAATCATAATTTAGAAAAATAATTTCTTTGTGATTGTAAATGATCAAAGGACTAATGCCTGGTATTATGTGCGCCCTTGTTTCTTGGTGTGCTTTTGGAATGATGGGTTTCAAACTGTGGTGAATTCATCTCATGTTGCTTTGTGTTATGGCTAGCGAAATAGAGGACCCCAGAATGCAGACGAGCAGGCACCATGACGGTGAATGAAAAAAAGGATTTAAGTAACAAAAAACTCACTACAGAAGGTGACCGCAAAAACAGACATGGGCAGGTTGGCAAGACAGGCTTGGCATGATGAAAACACAAGACATGAGCATGATCTGAAAATGTTTCCGCACGGAATAAAGAGAACAGGTGTGTATATATGGAGTGTGAACCAGGTGAAGCAAGACAGATTAACTAGGTGCAGGTGAACCAAATAAAGTTGGTTAACAGACAGGAGAGAACAAAACGTGACTGGAGCAAAACAGACTCTTGAATACAAACAGAAACTAGAAAAACATGAAACTAAAGCATAACCAAATCCAAAAACCAAACTTGACAAAACATGAACAAGACTAAAACATGACCAGAAAAATAAACAGAAACATGATTCAAAACTTTAACTGTGAAATAAGACCAACAAAAACCCCAAAACACCCACAAATCATAACACTTTGACTGTGTAGTTTTTGTTATACGATGTGCTGTTTTTGTATGGGTGGGTAGGTAAGGGAGTTGACTAATGTTGTTGATGTCTGTTAAAGTACTAAAATGCCATAAATATATTTTAAAAAATAATAATAATTTCTTAACCAAAATCATTACTTACGAATAGAAATCAGAGATGTCCTCTGGTGTGGTGACTATGGGATCAAAGCCCTTAATAATTACGATTAGTAAATTCTTATTAATAATTGATAATTATTAACCAAAAACCATGTCACTGTTTAATCAACCGCTTCAATGAAAGTGGGGGAACTTCGACCTTATTTTGACAGATAAATCACACTTGTACGAAATAAACACAAACGCTTCTCTTAATTATATATCTGAAGATTTATTGAAGCCAAATAATTCTGATATACCACCATTCTGGTCCAAAAACCTTCACCTAACTAACAAGCACTATTCTACACAAAGGGGATAAAAAAATGACTACCTAACAATAATATTAAAAGAAAATATGTACGCACTGAGTGTCTATGAAGATCAAACCAGCAGTTTTATGGACAAAATGTGTAGAAGAAGCCCTCCTGGTGTGCTGATGTCTCGATTGTAGCGATCAGCTGGTAACGGAGGGACCGCGCCCTTAGCCACTAGCAGCTGATTGCCCCAAATCTCGAACAAAGACTCTGACACAAGTAGGAGTTTTAAATGCCACTTTAACATTAATTCTAAAAGGAAAAGCTACCCAATGCAGACCGGTGTGATTTTAGCTCCCATCGCCAACATACCTCCAGTTGAATTTTGAAATACCTGGGGTGGAGCTATAGTTCTTTTAAGAAGACCAGAATGCAGAGCAAGACAATTGTCTATTCCACATGTCTTTCTGTAAGCTTTCAAAATAACCCATAATAAATTTACGATCTGTTTTAAAGTTTAGAGTGCTAAACTGCATGCACAATTCCTCCTATTGATGCATGTTGCTAACCTTAAGTTAGATTTCTGCCTCCAGTCAGGGCAGCTGTTGGGACAAAGGGTGATGGGAAAAAGAGGACCCCCCTCACCAGAAATACAGAGTAGCGATTAGATGGGCCACCATACCCAGACTTTCCCAGTCTTTCCCGGTCTCCTGATGACTGCCTCAGCCCCAAAAATCACCCCCAAAACCATCCAACACACAACACCACCTTAGGCATGAGACAAGTGGGAGTGGTAAAGTTCCAGGAGCCACCCTAAAAAATTTATGAAATGGAATGCTATGGTACTGGGACTGTACTCACAAACATTCTCAGAGTCCTCTCACAGAGCTCATATCTTAGCCAGAAAATTCCTGCCAAGGAGTCTCAGCTTAAGATTGATTCAGTTAGTTGCTGAGAGCGACTGAGTGAGGAGACAACAGAAACTCCCATCTTAGTGAGGAAGTGTGGTTGCTAGGTGTGACGCTGTCTTCAAAGAGCCATAATTGGTTGTTGCAAAAGACAAAAAAATAAAACAACTGGTTCCTAGTAATCAGTGGAGAGAAATTAACCGATCATAAAAATGACTGGATTACGAAATGTTTAAGTCATGATGATGAAACTTTCTCAATTGTTACACAGCAACAAAACGTTTGATACAGTATTTAAATGCATCATTATTTTGATTTGCTTATTGTTACGTTTACTCGCCATGCTGATCGTTTTAATACTGCATCTATTCCATATTAATGTGGACACTCACTAGCTTTTTATTGTAATTGCCTTCTAGTATGAATAGGTTTTAAGTGGTAAAACGACCAAAACTAAAAGGAGAAAAAAAGTGGATAAAACCGAACTGGGCAGAGGAGCAGAGCCTGCTGTTGGCACAGCTGGTGGACGGCAATAGAGTGTTGAAAGGTAGATTTGGTCCCAGGATCACAAAGAGGGAACAAGGAGGCACACTTGGGAGTGCATTGCTAAGCAGATCAATGCATTTTGTTTTTCAACTTTTAAAATATGTAAAACCTTATATTGTTAGTAAAATTTTTTACTCTTTATTAGGGGTTATTCATTATTGTTTGTATTATTTATCTATTATTATCTTTCCTAATAATACCTTGCTAGAGGTACACCTTTAGCCTGTCCGACTTCTGAAACTATTTAATTTTCCCCTAGGGGGATAATAAAGTTTATCTTGTCTCTATATTAATAATTGTATAATTGTTATTGAAGTTGATGTTTTCATGAACTCGGCTGTTTAGGAGGTAGATGTCTGCATGAACAAGTCGGTAGCATCTTATTAATTCACTGTTGTTGTGCGGAGAATATTTCACCTTTCCAATATCTCCCCTGCTTAAAACACTCTTAGGCTCACTAAAAGTCCTCCTCACTACTTTTAACATTTGGTCACTCTAGGATTTCTTTTAAGACCTATCTTGCTGAGGTACAATTCTAAGAAAATCAGAGAATTCAAGAAATTAAGATTTTTTCTTAAAATTTCTTAAAATTACGTCACTAGGAGCTACTTTTATTCCTAGGGTTTTTGCATAACGGCTTTTTCAAGTGTTGTAGTTAAACCAGTGTAAAGTGACAGATGTTGGCTGCTACAGTACATGTTTGCTTCTCTGGGTGCAGAGGTCAGGATTGTCTGTATAGAGTGAAGCAGTTTGACAGCCTTAAAGAACCTGGTTTCCCACAAGGTGCTACACTGGTTTCATGAAAAAACATCATCACTAAAGAACCTCACCAACCTGCCTTTGAGGCCAAATTAAACTGCTAAATACATGAGCATAACAAAGGTGTACACACCTCTATCAAAGCAGCACTTTTAGTGATGTAAAAATACTTAAAATTTGTTGAAGCATCTTTTGATTTTATTTCAGTGGTTACTCTTTTTGGGTTCACACATGTCTCTAATGGCTCTGGAATAAAGTTCAGCTGTCGTTTCTATTGTGCAGTGAAGACAGTCATTGGTAATTGACGACTATATAGGACCACTTTGGCATTTCAAACATTTCTCCAAAATTGATAACAAGACAAAGAACTTGTCACAGAGGCTGCGAAGAAGCCAATATCAACACTGAAGATGTTGATGGTTTTATGTTACCAAATGTGAAATTTCTGGCCACAATTTAAAAAGTATGTTTGGTACAAAAACAACACTGAGCATTACCAAAAGAACACAATAGGCACATTAGCTACGTTTACATGGACATTAGAAATTAAAATAAATAAATGATCGGACTAAAAATGTGTTAGTAAACATGTCAGTCGGAATATTCTAAACGGATTCGGCAGGATCGGAATGAAATTGTAATCCGACTGAGAGGGATGGTTTATGCCGATTGACAATCCGATCGACATGCATGTTGACAGGATCAAGTTATTCTGAATGTGTGGACCACGTTAACGCGAAGTAATACCGCTTTTAGTGGCTAAACGAATAGCAACACATACAGCTAGCTATGTCGGGGAAGCAAAACTGGTCCGTGCACGACGCGACTTTTTTTTTGAAACTTTAAAAAAGCTTGCAAACTGCTTTGTTTGGTATTTTTTGTTGTTCAGCAAAGATGGAAGTACTTCTTGTTCTGTGTTTTACGGAAATTTAATAACTCTGCGCATCTCAGTGGTTCTATTCTGAATAAAGCTATTTAAACGCACATCATGATCGGATTGATTGATTGTGTGCCCATATAAATGGTGCGATCCGATTATATTTTAGTTTTTAATCCAAATACATTTCAATTAGCAGGGTAAGAGCACAGTTTTGCTCAATATATTGAAATGCACACAACATTATGGGTGACATTCCAGAGTTCAAAAGAGGACAAATTGTTGGTGCACGTCTTGCTGGCGCATCTGTGACCAAGACAGCAAGTCTTTGTGATGTATCAAGAGCCACGGTATCCAGGGTAATGTCAGCATACCACTAAGAAGGACGAACCACATCCAACAGGATTAACTGTGGACGCAAGAGGAAGCTGTCTGAAAGGGATGTTCGGGTGCTAACCCGGATTGTATCCAAAAAACATAAAACCACGGATGCCCAAATCACGGCAGAATTAAATGTGCACCTCAACTCTCCTGTTTCCACCAGAACTGTCTGTCGGGAGCTCCACAGGGTCAATATATACGACCGGGCTGCTATAGCCAAACCTTTGGTCACTCATGCCAATGCCAAAGGTCGGTTTCAATGGTGCAAGGAGCGCAAATCTTGGGCTGTGGACAATGTGAAACATGTATTGTTCTCTGATAAGTCCACCTTTACTGTTTTCCCCACATCCGGGAGAGTTACGATGTGGAGAAGCCCCAAAGAAGCGTACCACCCAGACTGTTGCATGCCCAGAGTGAAGCATGGGGGTGGATCAGTGATGGTTTGGGCTGCCATATCATGGCATTCCCTTGGCCCAATACTTGTGTTAGATGGGTGCGTCACTGCCAAGGACTACCGAACCATTCTTGAGGACCATGTGCATCCAATGGTTCAAACATTGTATCCTGAAGGCGGTGCCGTGTATCAGGATGACAATGCACCAATACACACAGCACGACTGGTGAAAGATTGGTTTGATGAACATGAAAGTGAAGTTGAACATCTTCCATGGCCTGCACAGTCACCAGATCTAAATATTATTGATCCACTTTGGGGTGTTTTGGAGGAGCGAGTCAGGAAACGTTTTCCTCCACCAGTTTCACGTAGTGACCTGGCCACTATCCTGCAAGAAGAATGGCTTAAAATCCCTCTGACCACTGTGCAGGACTTGTATATGTCATTCCCAAGACGAATTGATGCTGTATTGGCCCCAAAAGGAGGCCCTACACCATAATAATAAATTATTGCGGTCTAAAACCAGGTATTTCAGTTTCATTGTCCAACCCCTGTAGGTGTTAACAGAAATAAACAATGGAACTAACGAAAGGACATAAACAGGGAGGAACCAGATCTAAGAGGAAATACAAACTAAAACATCTAACACAGGAATCCAAAAAAGTTATCTAAACACAAAATGAATTAAGACTCTAAATACGAACTGATAATAACAGAAGGTGAGAAAACAGACCAGGAATTCAAACTCAAAACGTAACACAGGCAGATCATGACAGGAAATGTTATGACTAAAAGTGCTCAACATCGCATTTTCAGTCCTGGTGATCAAGTTTTGGCTCTTTTACCTGTTATAGCATCTCTGTTGCAGGGGAAGTTTGGGGGGCCGGATTCTGTTGTAAAATGCGGAGGTTCAGAATGACAAATTTTGCTGATCCTGAATGCTGAGTGTTGCAGGCTTTCTACTGTCCTCAACTGTGTACCTCCAGGTGACAAACTCGCTCACATACACCCATTCAACATAAACACGTTTCTACACATACACTCACTCGCCCACACCCACGCATCCATACACAAATATTCCAAATGGCTGAAGGTCATACAAACACAGGTTACCATTATTTGATAGCCATGGGAGGAAAATATGGACTGAACTGTGCACACTCAGAGGCTAGTAGGAAACGCTGCATCTTTAAATACACCATTAATCTACTCTTAGTCCAGCCCAAGAAGGAGGAGTCACAGCTGGAATCCCTGTGATGTTATTGAGCCACTATCAAAACATTTTCCCAGCCACAGCTCTTCCTCTACCCACGCAACTTTCCTACAGATGCACACATGGGAGAAAACGAGCGTGAATGTCAATCTTCCTGGTAAACTAGAATAATTCTTCAAACTTTGCTGACCACGATCTGGTGTTCATAAACTCGCCTATCAAAATTAAAAACAGGATAAATACTACTTTCACAACACTGAAGTACAAGTGATTTGATTGGATGAGGGTCATACCTGTCAATTAACATGTCTCTGTCTGTGTCTATGTGCCAATAAGAAAATAAGATTTTAAAATGAGGTGTGAAGTTAACATACAGAACATTATAAAATATTTCTGTAACTAACAGTGTACTCATGACATCACTCATTGCCAGGGCTTTAACTTTTGTGGCATGTAATAGATATATGTATTGGAAATTGGGAGTTTTTAATTTAGTGCTTGTCCACCAGAGGTCGCCCTGGAGAGTTTTCCTTCCACCTACAGGTGTTCCTGATCCTCTGCTGATTGGCATCACCTTGGAGGAGTATTTATGAGCCTGCCACCAGTACGTCGGCACCTGAGTGTTGTGCCCAAGTGAAACCTGTGAGGTGTGGGCTGTTACCTACAGAACTGGACTCGGATATACAACTCCTACACCGATTGCTTGTGAACCTGGATAAATCATATCTAACTGAGGTACGGCTCCGTTCCCTCCAAAAGGACCTGACTCTGTGTGAACTCTGGACCTAAGACTGGACAAGCTACTTGGATTACTGGACTCCCAAACCCAATGGATTAACCCTCCTGAACTTCGTTGTTCTGAAGATCAAGTAAGCCACTTTACTGAAACTAATGTGGATGTTTTCCACCTCAGTCCTGAACTAACGCTCGACTCTCTCTAGTGGACTTTAAGATCCAACCCATCCTCGTTCCTGTAGAAATCTTCTTGTGAAACAAAATAAATATTTGAAACTTGTCTGGTCTCCTGAGTGAGTTTTCGCATGTGGGTCAGAAAAATCCCTAAAACAATGACAATATGCAGTCTTGCAACAGTGATACAAACACCAAACAACATCATATTTTTTTGTTGCTTGTAAAAGTGTCATTTCTTTTTATGTTATCGGGTTTAAGGGCCAAATTTGGGACCTATAGAGTCCCCTTGGCCAGCAGAGTGTGTCATATCAGTATTTCACTGGATCTCACTACAGAAATTTGGGTTAACTGTTATCCTCAGGTTTAGAAAAAGGTAATGGTAATTTTTTCAAATAAAGGTTTGTTAAATAAGCGGCCATTTTGTTACTAAAGTAACTATGCGTTGTATGCAATATTGAATAGCAGTGAAATACCTTAATATCTGATTCCTCTGTCCACCAATGTGAATATTGATTTTTCTTTTTTGCCATAAATTGTGGGTAGCAAATAGACTATCCAGTCTATACTACAGGTATTTCTTGTTGATTTATATGCTAAAACAGAACACAGGATCCTGTTGCACACATAGCTCTTTGATAAGTCTGAACAGTAGATTGACTCTGGCAGGGACAAGACCAGAATTGAGAAACTGAGAACTCGACACTCTAAATCTTCCTGATTAATGGATGTGCTATCCTCTAAAGGAAGCAAAATTTATAGAGCTCAGTCAGGTGCTTCATCATCTCCACCTCATCATACTGTTGTGCTTGAGAAGACAGTGGCAACTTTGATAAGTGGGATACACCGGGATGCACTATAAGCATAAATTAGCTGAGAGCCTGATGTAGGCTAGATTAAAGCTCAAAGCAAAACACAGATGTGGTTAGATTGGTTTCCCTTCCATATCCAAATGCTAGTGAAGAGACTGGCATTTCTCACCCAACAAGCACTTTCTAAAGATAGGCATTTTATAGAACCTGTTGTAAAAAACACAGTCAATTAAAGTGATTTCTTAACAGAGCCTGTGATAGAATCTGGGTGCATTCCGCTTCTCGCCCTTTGACTTCTAGAGAGAGGCACCAGTCCCTGTGTGACCCTGAAAGGATTATGTATGTATGGATGGATGGATGGATGGATGCAACTACAAAAGTTATTATGTTTACTATAGGTACAAAAAATATGCAATTTGGGTCTTAAAAAGGTGTTGTTCTTTGGCCTCATTTATACATGTTGCCATTTCTAGCTGATTTTTTTTCAAAATGTAAACTGTAATAATTGTGGCCATTTTCTGAAGTTGTATGAACTTTACTTCCTCCATTTACATTCCTGAAATGTTTTCTTAATGCTGAAATATGGTGTTTTTAAAGTTTTTAAAATTATATAGATCAGATGCAAAACTACACACATGGCACTCACAACATTTCAGTTGAGCACTGGGATCACCTTAAAACAACCAGTGTTGGCAAAATGCCTGCAGTCTGAGTGGGAGGTGAAGGATCTAAAACACTTCCTGTTCTTTGTAAGAAGGTCCTTACAAAATAGTCAGTGTACTGATATCTCGTAGTGGTTCAAGACAAATGATGGTGTTTTAATTTAAATTCTTAGTGTGTATCTACACCTGCCACATTTAGGGCCTCAAAGATTCCCAATAAGTAGTTATAAATTGCTTGTCCCAAAAAAATAAATGCACGTGCAATAAGTGAGTGCATTGCCCGAGATCTACAAAGATTGCGTGCGCAATGGAACAGGTGCAAAAGCTGTTTGGACCGCCCCTATAGAAATGAAGAAATTGTGTGCTACTAGCTGTTACAAAGAAGAGTGTTAGAGAGTAGAGTGGCCATAAAAGAAATGGAGTGGAAGGTAATAATAATTATAAAACATATATTAATAATAAACTGCATTTATATAAGTATCTCAAAAAGCTACAAAACAACAGTAAAACATTTAAAACATGAATATACTAAACGCTACAGTTAAACCATGAAAACCATCAATTATAAAACGCAGAAAAGATGACAGCCACTGTCCATGTTCTTATATGTTCGCTTTTGTTTGTTAAATAACATGACACAACTTTTAGCAGCTTCCTTTCAAAAATGCTAAATATAGACCCAAAAACCGCATCTGCAATGGGTTTCGGGTTTGATGAATCTCATTGCAGATAGTGACGAATTATATTTGCATATCCTACTCCCACAAATTTGCGCATTTGGGTCATTATCATATTTTTTGCATATTCATGAAGGCAAACACGCTAAAATGTTAGCACCCGCTGTTCTGCCCATTTTACACACGCAATTCGATTTGCACCTGGTTTTTAGATCAGCTTTGTGCATGCAATCCAGTTTGCATGTGATTTTGTACATGCACAAGAAATAAGGTCCAGACCAAATATGTGGACCAAAGGACCTTTTCGGTGTGAATACATCCTTAAATTAACTTTAAAGTTTCATAAATAATGGTGATTAATACTGCATGGGAGAAAATGTGGGGCTTTTCCACAAAACTCTGAGACACGCCACTGTGTCACCAAAAATATTTGATTCACCAAATGGTTACACTTTTACTCTACAAATGGTATTATTAATGCTCTAATATTGCCAACTTGATTTATTCAAGCTGTTTTAAGGAACAAGCAGTGCTTGTTAGCATTAGAATTTCAGTCAGCTAATCTCTGATATGTGCTCCCCGATCAGGGCTTAAAAATGGACGTCTGCAGGGGTCTGAGGATCTCATCTCGGTACCAAATGGCAGTCGGGCTACCTCTGGTGAGCACATGGAGGGCCATGCAGCCCTCCAAAGAACTGCCACCCAAAACCATTACTGACCCACTGCCAAACCGGTCATGCTGAAGGATGTTGCAGGCAGCAGATCGCTCTCCACGGTGTCTCCAGACTCTGTCACGTCTGTCACATGTGCTCAGTGTGAACCTGCTTTCTTCTGTGAAGAGCACAGGGTGCCAGTGGCGAATTTGCCAATCCTGGTGTTCTCTGGCAAATGCCAAGCGTCCTGCACGGTGTTGGGCTGTGGGCTCAACCCCCATTTGTGGACGTCGGGCCCTCATACCATCCTCATGGAATCGGTTTCTAACCGTTTGTGCAGACACATGCACATTTGTGGCCTGCTGGAGGTCATTTTGCAGGGCTCTGGCAGTGCTCCTCCTGTTCCTCCTTGCACAAAGGCGGAGGTAGCGATCCTGCTGCTGGGTTGTTGCCTTCCTACGGCCTCCTCCACGTCTCCTGGTGTACTGGCCTGTCTCCTGGTAGTGCCTCCAGGCTCTGGACACTACGCTGACAGACACAGCAAGCCTTCTTGCCACAGCTCGCATTGATGTGCCATCCTGGATGAGCTGCACTACCTGAGCCACTTGTTTGGGTTGTAGAGTCCGTCTCATGCTACCACGAGTGTGAAAGGACTACCAACATTCAAAAGTGACCAAAACATCAGCCAGAAAGCATAGGTACTGAGAAGTCGTCTGTGGTCCCCACCTGCAGAACCACTCCTTTATTGAGTGTGTCTTGCTAATCGCCAAAGATTTCCCCCTGTTGTCTATTCCATTTGCACAACAGCATGTGAAATTGATTGTCAATCAGTGTTGCTTCCTAAGTGGACAGTTTGATTTCACAGAAGTTTGATTTACTTGGAGTTATATTGTGTTGTTTAAGTGTTCCCTTTATTTTTTTGAGCAGTGTATATTCTGTGACCTCAGCTCTTTGTGGCATACTGATCAACGGGGTGATATAAAAATAAACAGCAGGAAGATAAGAGAGAGTGAGCTTGTTATTTCAATGCGAAGGCAACATTTTATTGACATTAAAGCTTGGTCTTTTTAACCTTTTTTGTCATATATTAGAAGCATCAATCACAAAACTAAAAGTTTGAACATTGCACTCACGTCTTGATTGATTGCTGGTCTTCATAACCCCACCCAGAGCCAGCCCTAGCCATTTTGGCACCCTAGGCAAAATTATGTGTGGTGCCCCCCTGCCAACCCCTGCCCACCCAACAAAGCATATTAGAGAAACCTCAGTATATTATACATCATGTAGCATTGTTCTACAGCAGACATGGTTAAACACAGCTCCATGTTAGATGCAACAAAATACCAAAAAATGTAATAATACAAAAATTACAGTTTTAATGAAGTATCACAATTCAATATCAATGTAGGACATCTGTCAGTGAAACATGTGACTTGCTGTTCTGAGTGGGCGGGGCTAGAGTGATGTTATCAGTTGACTGTGCCAACATGTTCAGTATTTGTTCATGATGATGCACACCAAATTTGTTGTGGATCCCAGAAGGTACGAAGGAGATAAAACATGTCCTAGGGGGCGCAGTTGATCCAAATTCCAATGTTATCCAATAGAGCTGTTTGGGGGTTGACAAAGATCAACCATATTTAGTTTAGAGTAAATTCGACAATTCATGTCTGATTTAGAGCCAAACGAATGCAAATGGCGAGACATGGAAATTTACCATCCCGCCACACCCACACTGTCTGGCCAACAGTGACTTTTCAGATAGATACTCAACATCACCTTGTTCCATGTGATCAAACATGTAAGAGTCAGAGTGTAAAAGAAGGACAGCCAACAGCAAACATAACTTCCTGTTCCTAGTGGGCGGGGCTGAAGTGCTTTCATCAGTTGGCTGTGCCAACATGTACAGCATTCATCCACGATGCTGCATATCAAATTTGAAGTGGATCCGAGGATGTATGAGGGAGATAAAGCGGTTGAAGTTTCCAAGGGGGCGCTGTTGATCCAAATTCCTATGTAACGCAATAGAGCTGTCTGGGGGATGACAAAGATCAACCATATTCAGTTTGAAGAAAATTGGACCATGCATGTGTACATTAGAGCCAAACGTAAGGCCATGGTATGACATCAGATTTCACCACGCCGCCATGGCCACACCCTGCCAAACCTCTCAGTACTGGAGACCAGCATAGCCTATCATGTTTCAAGTTGATTAGGTGAAGGGGATCAAATATGGAGCACCCTATGTGAAACATTTCCTGTTCCCAGGAGGCGGGATTTTGATAATGTTGAATTTGACCGTTGAATATTGTTTGGGGCCAGATGCGGATCAATCTCAGAAGGTTTCTTGTCTCTGCAACTTTCCTTGTAGAAGCTATAAGAATTTCATATTTCATGGCAAGAAGTCAGATTTTGAGGCTTGGCTACGCCCACATACTTTGATGTAGCAAAAAGCTTTTGATAACTTTTGATCCCCAGTACCTTAAGAGCATACTGATTCATTCTGGAGACTGTAAGTCAAAAGCTGTAGGAGGAGTTCGCTCAGATACGACATGTGTAAACGAGAGAAAAAGGCAGCTTTGATCCAAAATGGCCAACTTCCTGTTGGGTTTGCACAATGGGTCCAAGATACTTTTTTGTAGGTTCTGAGACGTTATATATTTGTACCAAATTTCACATTCCTCAGACAAAGTATGGCTTGGGGCTGGCTGACTTGTGCTTCTAGTGGGCGCTGTGGAGAAATTAGGCTATGCCCAACAACTCACCAAGTCACCAGATCCTTTGAGGGGGCTGGACTAATATCACTCATATTGAATTCGGTGTAGATCGGATAAAAAATTTGGAAATTAGAGGCAAACGTAAGGCCATGGCGTGACGTCGGACTTCGCCACGCCGCCACAGCCACATCTTCAAGCCAAACCTCTTAGTACTGAAGTCCAACTTAGACCATCTTGTTATCTGTCACTGGAGACACTGGAGTTTCATGCTGATTAGGTGACGTGGGTGAAATATAGACCTTTCAAAGTAAAACATTACACTTCCGTTCTCAGGGGGAGGGGTTTCGATGATGTCAGGATATTACCATTGCATGTTGTTTAGGGGCAGAAGTGGATCAATACCAGAAGGTTTCATGTCTCTGTGACTTTGCTTGTAGGAGCTATTACAATTTTGTTTTTTTTGGCGAGACACCAAACTTTGAGGTCTGGCTCCATCCCTTCAACATGCTCAAAAGCTCACAATTTTGATAACTTTTGATCCTCTATCCCTTCTGAGCAAACTGACCAAATTTGAAACTGATCGCTCAAAATCTGTAGGAGTTTGATCAAATATAGAGGTTATAAATGGCAAAATTGTGGTCAAAATCGCAAATTCAATCCAAGATGGCTGACTTCCTGTTTGTTACATGGTTGCAAGAGAGTTTTGGGTAGGGCTCGGGTAGCTCTACAAGTGTAACGAATTTCATATCTGTATGATAAAGTAAGGTCAATGAGGAGACTGTTTTGAAAATTCCCAGGGGGCGCTGTGGAGCCAATTTTTTTGCCACTCCGGCGAAACCCCCAAAATACGTAATTTTACCAGGATTGATGCGTCTGCAAATTTTGCTGACTTTCTGAATATGTTAAAGCCTCCACAGAGGCAATTAATTTGGGGGATGAATAATAATAAACCGAGTGATTACAATTGGCCTTCGCCGTGCTTAGCTGCACGGGCCTAAAAATCTATTAAACTGAGCGTCTTATGGACGATGGACTACACAGGCTGACCATTGTCGTTGGATCCCCAGTATCATGGGAATTCACAACGCCAAGCTGAAGCTGAAGGTAGGCCCCCACCTCACTGTTTGTTCCGTCAGCACGCACACACACACACACACACACACACTTGTTACTGCCCTACTCTCTGAACCAGTCAGAAAAAAAGGAGCCGAGGGAATAGCAGGTACGTAACAAAAGCCAAGAGCGTGCTTAACATACTCTAGGAGGCATGTCCACAACAGAACTGAGCATACTTGTGAATTCTGTTAGTGGACTTAAAGTAAGTGAAACCCAATTTAACAAAAGCTAAACAGACTGCTAATAGTTTCCAAAGATAGCAAAAACACTTGACTGCTGTCCTTGACTGCTTCTCAGTTAATGGCTAAAGAAAAGAGCCAGAGAAGACTGCTGGCAGCAAGCCCGAAACATTCTGAATAAGTACAGGAGATAGAGGTAGGCCATGCTAAATTGGTCATATGCACAAGCCCAGTGTACAACGCCCTGTTTGTGCATTTTAATTGTTTAGCAAAAAAACTTCCATGGTACTCTGATTAAAAAAAAACAACATTTATTCCAAGTGGTCCTCCAAAAAACAATTAATGCTATGTTAAGAAAACCATTTTGGCTAGATACTTTACAAGCCTCTACTGCACAATGCCTTACCACATGTACACTGTGCTTCTCTTAACATGACAGTAACCTATTTACTGTTGTACTATGAATTTACTAAAATAAGACTTTTTTTTTTTACAAAATAACGTTTTTGAATCAATATCAAGACAATTCAAATTGTTTTCAGCTTAATTAATTCAATGAAATTACCTATTTATTACTCATTTATCAAATGAAATACACTTTATACAAAACACACACACACACACACAATGCTTTTTTTTTGTCTTAAACATATATGACTTAAAGCTTGGCTTCCACAGTTCCATTTCAAAAGTAGCTTTTTACTGCAAAATCACAACCAAATGTAATTTATACTCAGACCACTAGATGTTGGCAAAGTGCCTCCAAGATAGAACTTGGTATGTGCATGATATATACCGATCAACAGGCACATTGGCAGCATTAGCAACCAAAAACAGTTTAGTGATATTTTTTTAAATGATATCATTTTAATGATAATGCCATGGGGTAATTTGAGGTCTGTAGTGTTGGAACCAAATTCATATGGTAGATACAATAATTTAAGTCAAATTTTGATTCTAGCTGTTTTTAGTGTGATTAAGCATCTTCAGGTGAATTGTGAGTTGCACCAAATGTGAAAGTAAATACACTGAATAAATTGAATTGAATTGCAATATGATATAGTACATCATAAATATTTTAGGCATTCTTTGATTGCAAAATTAAAATGTATAAACCTGTATTAATATGTCTTATTATTTTTATGTTGAATGGATTACATATCAGTTGAGTTGTTGGCAAAAAATCTTAGTAATGTTAAAACTATTCTTTCACAGTACCTCACATTAGGAAAGAGATGCTGTGCAGTTAGCTGTGTGCAAAAAATAACACATTATTTAAAAATGTAATATAAAAAGAGTATTTATGAAAATACAGTTTTTGACCTGACATTTGATCAAATTATGTAAATAATGTTTAATATTAAATCAATAAGCACACCAGATGAAAGGAAACAGATAATAGGTTTTAAAATTGTCCACAGGGCTGTCTGCAGAGTCTCTGTTTTTAATTATATTCTGGAGTGTTAATGAGTCATTTATCACTTTCTTTCAGAGTAGTACTGTACAGCCTGTTTGAATGTGACAGTGAACAACTGCAAAAAGTCTAGTGTAAGTCCCTCTCTGAGGCAAAGTCATCAAAACGTTATTTTTTTTATCTCTCCTGATGAGCTGCAAACACAGTGATTAAAATTAACAGCCTAAAAACAATAACCAGTGGACTGTGAATGAAACACAATTTGAAGAATCAGCTGGCGAAGGACAGCTCTGACTGTTTGATACAAACATACAGAGGGAAGTGATGCTATTCAAGACCTCAAACTGTTCTTGCCGATTGTTTTACATATGAATGGCTAAGATGTGTGCTAAAAAAATGCCTTTTTGGTCACTGACTGTGCTGAATTTACTTAACAACTTAAATCCAAAGCTTCTAAAAGCAGCAAAGTGTACATTTACAATTTATCCTCTAGATGGCGTGATATTCCACAGAAACTACTCACAACTTCCATATGTAAGCAACAAATAAGACAACTTGCGCTTGGACATTATGCAAATCGTAAAAAAAGAAAAGTAGACTTGTATCTAAGGATACATTCTGCCATCCAGAAGGTGAATACAACAACATAAAAGGTTAAACAAGGAAAAAATAAAATAAATTACAAAAAGTATCTGCAATATAAAATCTAATCAATGACTGTACTCCTGGAAATTACAGAAGTTTTGTTCAGAAACACACAGCATGTTTTGTACCACAAGGAACCACATGCAAGTGAAGCACCAAAAGAAGTAAGCATGTTTTTAGGAACGTCTGCATTATAATTAAGGTTTCCCTAATCCTTTCCTGATGTAAGCACAATCTGATCTGTAGGTTCCTATGATGTTGTGTCTTCAGAGTTGGTCATGGCAGGCTTTAGTTTGGTTTTAATAACGTAAAATTATATTGACTGATTTTGCAATATAGGTCATTTTGATCATGAAATGTGGCTATCCAGAGGAGTCTTTTTAGTAACTAATGAGACAATATCATAATTAATATCTTGTCATTAAAAGTTTTATTCAAAGCTTCTGTATAGCATTCATTGTATTTAAACCTTATTTTTCCATGTTTAGAGAATTCTAATGTTTTCAGGTTAACCACCAGATGGGGCTCTCTGCATTTCATCAATATAGGCATGTAGCTTTTTCCATGTTAGTCCCTGCAGGTAAAACTCGCTCCAAGCACCTTATTTACGTCAGTTAACATGCCACTATGATGTAAATAAGATCAGAGAAAAAATTTTCTAGAGCAGAGATCTTCTAGAAAGCATGTGCCCCTCCCCTTATTACAGTAAATGGAGATGAGGAGTATGGGCAGTATTCATTAAAGAAGTAGGATGTGTTTTTTGATATTGAGGAAATTTGAATATCATAACATGTCAAAAAGTCATAAAAGTTGAGTAAATTGTGTTCTAAAAGAGAAACCACAACACTCGACTTGGAATACACAGGCCTTTTTACTTGCGCAAGGAGTTCAACAGACAGCACATAGCATGTACAGTCTCACCAATAACACCCCAGTTGAACTAACTAATACGGAGAATGTGTCCTTTTACTCTGGAAGCCTCCCCTCTCCAGGTGCACACAATACTCATCTTCCCAGAGTCTAGAGTCAAAGAGCTCTTTTTTCGGGCTTGGGTGAGATAACATAAGGCAGATAACACTTTGCAGAGTGTCAGCTCCTTTGGATACAGGCTCATGAAGGCCACACACTTCTGCAAGAAAATGGCTATGAGGTCCATACTAGGTTCACTAGTACACAGAGTAATACAACTTTAATGCTGTATAATGAACATCATAACAATCACAGGAAAAGCCCAAAATAAATTTCAAATTAAAAGGAATTTACCAATTACCGTTATATATCTCTTTACATAAATTTCTGCAAACATCCTCTCTCACAACAACACACACCCCACACACCCCTTTAGGTTGTGAAAATGTCTGGAAAAAAGGGGTAAAGTAAATCTTACTTTTAATCCCATCCTTTTTCCATCATTTAATCCTAATCATGAATAATCTTCCTGTTTCCTCTTTGTCTTGTGAGTTTGTGATTCTCCTAATCCAATTTTTGTCTAGTGTATACAAAATAAGTATACGAATCCAAAATCACAAAACCCCAAAATATAGGTCAAGGACCAGGACAAGTGAAGAGTAAGTGGCCGAAAAACCCAAAATGCACCCAAAAGATTTCATGTACAGAAATTTTGTTTTTTTTAAAGATACTGTGTTTTTGGAACTGTTAATGTTGCAGGATCCCTGTTTAGAATAATTCCTGGGAGTATGTACTCAGCAAGTGGACAAACATTTTGTATTTGGATTTTTACTACTTTATACAGTACTAAGGACTTTTTTGAACGAGTGAAAATTTCCCCAATTAAAAGTTAAAAACCAACACTTTTTTTCCCCAAAACAAACTCCACACATCTTTTAGCAGCGAAAGTGGTTAGACCGGGGCGGACTGCTTTCAGAGCCCTT